>PVJX010012339.1:0-50699 GCA_004027295.1 Dolichotis patagonum
ACCAGTGATGAGGAATATCACTGAGACCGTAATTTCTTTCTGTGCTCTACTAGTGTTTGTATTTTAAGGAAAATTGTTAAATTGCAGAAGTATACAAGATTTAAAATAGGTTTCTGTGACTCTCAGATTACAGTACTATGTGCATGTGTGTTTGTGTATATTTTTTACCCTAAGTACATCATTTAGTATTTTAATTAAACCCAGAGAATTGGTTAAGCTGTCAGTATTAGCAACAAATAATTTCATGACCTGTTTTTGAAAAATAATTTGAAAATCAGTATGACTTTTTAAAATGAAAATCATATTAAATACTAACATCAACCTGAGTTTGGTAGCTCTTTGTATTAATCACATAGTTAATGCTACCAAAAGCTTTATCAGAATATCTAATGTAAATGAAATACTTGTGAAGAAATTTTTCTTTTAGAGGAAAATTAAAAGTGAAAGGCTCTGCTAGGTGTAAATTTTTTAAAGGCTTAAGATACTTAAGAAAAACTGCATTGCTGTCTAAAGAAGTAACTGAGAAACATCTATTGCACCACTGATTTCTTTGCTCTATAAAATTATGTGAGTAATGTTCTTTCCTGAGCAGATTTATATTATGGTAAGATCATTATTTTTATCATGAATATAATTACTCAAAGCTAATCTTTCAGTCATGACTAATTTTATGCTATGATGACTCATATGTCTCATCATTAAATAAGAAAACATGTACTTTGAGCTAAAGATTTGCTTAGTTATCCATTAGTTATATCTTTTTACCTTGGTGCCTTGAGCAAAATATGAATATAATACATGACTACTGTATCATTATACAATTCAGAAAATTGTCACATTGACAGTACTGGAGGTTTCTGTGCTTTCAGGTTTAATTTCATCAACTTGAAGCCATGTCCTTGTTAAATTACCAATATCATGACTCAGAGTCACACAGACTGACCACAAAACCAGGTTATACTCTAATAGAAATGAGCCAAATGCACAGGTATTTCTTCCCATAAAATATAAAGGAATCTTCAAGCAAAAAAGGACATTAATTTCCAGTTTTGTGCAAATTACCTTATGTAGGAGGGATTTCCACAAATCTGTGAGAATGAAAATGTCGGAATTTCTCACAGCCTTTCTGACAAAGAAAAGCAAATTTCCCTGGCTTCTAAGTGTCTCCCTCTAAAGATAAAGGAGAAAATGAGACAGTTTATCAAGAAACTCATACCCATTAATGACTCCATGCTGCTCCTTACACCTCGTTAGGCTGAAAGACCTTGAGGGCTGCATGTTTCTGACTGTTGGGGTGCATCAAGGGGTAAAGATCTAAGATGACAACCTTAAGTCATAGAAAATAACCAACATTTCTTCCTTCTGTTGTATACAGTCATATGACATGTAATGACAGGTTGGTACATAACAGTTGCCTATAAGATAGTGTTATCATTATAACATTTTTAAATACAGCTAAATTCTTTATTCCCAGTGATGTCACCACTATATGTTTAAATATGCAAATACCGTTGTGTTACAATCACTATGGTAGTCAGCACAATAACATGTTGGACAGTTTTATAGCGCAAGAGCAATAGACTGTATGTTATAGCCTGGGGATATGGTAGGCTACCATCTAGGTTTGTATAGCTATACTCTGATGTTTGCACAATGATGAAATCACTTAACAACTCATTCCTCATTATGCAGTCCTCACATAAAGAGACATATATCTGTAATTCTAGTATATCAGTTAGATTTGGGTAAAATCTAAGCTCTGTCACTCACCTGATATTTGTCATGCAACAAGTAACTCGTGTGATTTTTACAACATGGAAATAAGGATAATACCCATCTGCCTTACTTGATCCATTAGATTCTGATTGACATAGAGCCTACCTAAAGCAAATGCTAGCTTCTGTTTTAGCCCAGACATAATACTGCACCAGAAAAGGAAGCCATTCTCATATTTCTTTGTGGTTTAAATTTTAGAAGGGTTTTATTATTCACAAAGAAAGGTATGATTATTAAAAAGATTTTAGAGTACTACATTGCAATGGATGAAATTTGCTTGATAATATTTTTGTTGTACAATGACTTCCATTATGGGAAATATTTTTCAGAATGGATATAAGGCAGATGCCTAACTGCCTTCTCTTGGTCTAGTGAATAACACTATCAGTAAAATTAGGAGTATTGTGACCATTTAGTAAAATGTATTTTGAATAATATAGCCTTGTTATACAAATACTCATATTTAGAACTGGGTTAAGACTTCACATGTGGATTTTTTTCTTTTTTGGTACCTGGAATCAAACTCATGACCTTGTGCTTGTCAAACAGGTGCTGTGCCACTGTACTAAATTCCTGGCTCCAACACATGTGGAAATTACTGAATAGGAAAATAGCAATTTTACATTTTCAGGTGACTCTGTACTTAAAAGAATTTCCTTACCTTCATAGACTCGTTAGTGGCATCTATTGTTTAATGACTCAGACCATTCTATCTCATTTTGGAACCATTACCATGGACTGCTTAATAATCCAGCAAAACTGTGTCTGATCATGCAAGAAATAGGAAACCTGCTTGTGACAAGGGTTTTTCAAGGGGATGTGATTTTTGTTCAATCCTATAATACACTGCTATAATGTAGTCCAGAGACTGATTCACAAGTCACCCAAGACAGTTGGTGGTGTAAGGCGGAGGCTACTGCTGAGTTCCAGACCATTAGTTCAGTGAATGTTTAGCACTGCTTCCCTTAACCTCCTATTAAGTGTGTCCAGGGTGTGGTTGCCCTTACATAGCTGTGCAGTCCTTCCATTGTTCTGAACATGGAAGAGTAGAGGGAGAGTTACTCTATCAGCATCTGTAGAAGTAGTTTATAACTCCATTATGACTCGCATTTACTGCCTTCTTGCCAGCACTGGAATTCTCTTTCTGCCCACACAGTATATTCCCGTCCGTTCTGTTGTACATTCTGCTTGTAGTCTTTCCTTCCCACTTTCAACTTTGTCCTTCTCTCTCTCCACTGTCTCTTCTTTAGGTTTGCAGTAAGGTTTTTCCACCTTGTCTTATTACCTATTGGTGGCCAAAATAAATATGATAAGAAGCAACATTGAGCAAGACAATGGAGGGAACCCTGAAAGATAAAGGAATGAAATACCTTTACTATGTCATTTTTGGAAGAAAAAAAACCCCCAACATGTAGACAAACAGTTCCACCTGCCCTGTGTGAAACGAGTAATCTCATCTGTTCCCCTCCCTTCTTTGCTGTCCTCCCAGTCCAGAGTCCATCCCAAATACCATTTCTTACCTTATCCTCTTATAGCACCTTGGTTCTTCACTCTCCATGAGTACTTTTGTCTAGATCAATGGAATAGGTAAAAGGATGCAATGTGGAACAAGACCTCCTCTCACAGTGTAAAGTAGACATACCAAGGCATCTCAGCATGAAACTAAGGTTCCATTTGTATTCAAAGCATTGTGATAAACAATTGCTTAGCCATTGATTTTGCAATAAACTCATTCTCTAGTAAGAGCACTCACAGAACTATTACACAAGAAAGGAAAAATATCCATTTCCTCTTAGGAAGAATTTATTCAAAATGTATCCAGCCAAAAAATTTAAAGGATAATTAAATTAGATAAATTTTGAAAAAAAAACAGTATGTTATTTTGGATAATGTGTAAGGATATCATTATCTTTGGTTAATACTGGAATACCTAGTAATACTTATACATATTACAGTTTTAAAATTTTCTATTGAGCAAACTTGCAGATCAATGTCATATAAAATATTACATACTTGGAAAAAATTCATTCTGAGCTTCAATCAACCAATTTACAAATTTGATAAACCACTAAAAAGTTAGAGACTACTTCTAATCTGTACGAGTTTCTTAGTTTCTATTTTCAATGTAAATGACTTGAAATTATAAAATAAAGCAATTTATAGTTTAGCTGTTAAAAATCTTAAGTGAAAAATTCATAATGAGAAATATCTGCTTAGACCACATGTAAGAAATTATTTATATATATATAAAGTTTGTTGTTGCTGTATATGTATATCATATATCTTTATCATTATATTTTTCTCACCTAAAAGCAACTATTGCCTTATATAAGCATTCTAAAAGTTCAGTTTAAAAAAACATTGCATATTAATGACTTTTGTCTTGAAAAGTGTTCTCTGACATAATTGGAAATGTCATATGTTACTATACATTGATGATTAGAAATGGGCATGATAAAGAAGAGATATTTAATTTTTTTTTACCTTGGCCTTGGCCTAACTGACATGAAATCCTTTCAGTCAGTAGTGTCCCCAACTAACACAGATCTATGACACACAACTCTCCCGGTTAAGGAA
Source organism: Dolichotis patagonum (assembly GCA_004027295.1). Lineage (NCBI taxonomy): Eukaryota > Metazoa > Chordata > Mammalia > Rodentia > Caviidae > Dolichotis > Dolichotis patagonum. The sequence goes on from PVJX010012339.1 coordinate 4,354, forward strand.
AACTGAGGAAGTGACACGGACTGAGCCACGGTGGGTGCTATTGTGGTGAGCACTCTCTTGGCCTGAGCCTTCTGCCTGTGAAAAAATAACCAGCAATAGTTTAGCTGCCAAAAACTGTCCCTGAATCCCTATCACTGAAGCAGTGAGGCATGAAACTCTTCTAAGATCATATAGTCACATTCGTTATGAGAAAACCCACTAATTAACAGAACTGTTGCTTTTAAGATAGAGGTGATGAGGTTATCTTTATAATTTCCCTTTCTTAGTAAAACTGTACAAACTCATACTGTGAATTGGTTTTAATAATTGAGAGTTAAAGTGTTCTTTGATCATAATATTCGTTACAACTTGATGTCAAATGATGGGAAAATTTCCTCTCTGTACCCTCAACTGAAATGCATGTAGTATCCCACATCTAGTGTACTAATGAAATAATAAAGCTAGTAATTTATTACATGGTGTGTAAGTTTTCTCTGCAGTTGCATATTAGTTTGAATTTAGAAACTGCAGTTGTCCACTGGATTCTATCTTATCTAATGAAGCCAATTCTACTGAAAGTTTTAATAAGAAAGATCTGGCTTTACTATGATACATTTATCTCATAAAAATATGATCTTTGATGTGATAACAAATGTTTTTCTCAAAATCTGTTCAAATATAAAATATTTAAAATTTAATAATGATGTTTGAGGATGTGTGTGTGTATCTATATGTACCACCAATAAAATTGGTGGTTTACCTGTCCTCCAGGTTATCATTGTATGGATGTCAGACTTTTAGATTTAGAATAAAGTTGACAACTTGAAAGTAGAAAAAAATGCACTGAGATAAATGCCTTAAGGCATGTACTCTTCTTTATCACAGGAGATATATTAGTTTGCCTCACCCAATTGCTCAACCATCCAATGTCTTCTAAGTACCTACTGCACACCATGATTATATCGGGGTTAAGCTTCCTGTCCTCGAGAATTTCTGAGTTAACTGGGAAAATAAATGGGAACAATAGTTATGATAAAATATTAAATTTTAAAATTATATGTATATTGAAGAGCATGCAAGAGGAGTGGTGAGAAACCCAAGGAAACTGTCACAGAGGAGAACTTTAAATGAGAGCATGATTGATGAGTTAGCACTTGAAAGTCAGGGGAGAGACAACTGAAATTTCAAGGTAGAAAAAAGCATAGCGCAAGATTACGCGCAAAGAAGGGCAAACAGCCTATGTAGCTTGGGTTTTGGGTGAATGTGTGGGGCAGGGATCCTCACGAAGCTGGCAAATAAAGAACAGCATTCTTGCCTAAGAAATCACTTATCATTCACTTACCAAACTTTCACTGAGTGCTGCGCTTAAGGCCTTCTTTGCACAAAACACGATCCTATGCACAAAAAAGCAGAGCTGCTTTCCGTTCTCCAGGGAGTTCTATTCAGATGAATGAGACACTACAAAATGTGTCAGCTTACCAGGTGCATACAAGATTGGAGGTAGAAAGACACAGCTAAGAACAAAACCACTGCTGCGTGCAGCAGTGCACTAGAGGAAAACACAGCTGAGCTCATCCCACGGACCCTAAGGACTGAACCACTTCACTGTACACTACATTCATTCATATTCATCATGTTCTTCTGAGTCATCAAAAAAATTGCATCCTAATTTTTTGCAATCAGAATAGCACTCAGAGGTCATCATGTTCCCTCCTTCCCAGATCGCTACTGAAAACTAAAACTAGCTTCTCTTTTTCTCTAAACTAAATTTCAATGCTTGAAGGAAGTTAGTTTACTTTCCTTTTAGAAAGCTCTGAGATGTAAAAATCTCCATATGTTACACTGAAATCTGCCTTCCTGCTAACTTCCTACCACGGAGGAGGTTCTTGGATGCTGGAGTAATACTACTATTTTCTACTGTCAGACCTTCGAGTAATATTTGATATTAGAGAAAGGAATAGAAAAAGGTGCCTGTAGGCACTGCCAGACCTTTAGGAGCTCTGCTGGTGCAAAGAATACTTCCTGCATGTACTGTATCACTTGTTTTATAACTGACAGTATATATGCCAAGCTGTGCCATGCCAGATTCCACAATAATGGGAAGTCATAATTCACAGTCTCATGTTTTCCCTCCTTGGGGTTGCAAAGCCAGTGTGCCAAAATGATATACAGCCAGTCTCAGACCCATCCTAAGTTTCATCTTGCATAATTCACAAAGGCATAAAAATTGCCAAGTTCTTCCTCAGATAGTGTTAGTGCTACAAGTAGTCACTCTCTTTAGGGGAAGGATAAAATCACCCTTAAGGTCCTAATTCTGACCAATTTAAAGATTCTTTCTTATATTTTCTTATTTTTATTGATGGACCCTCTAACTGAATTTGTAAAGTGGTAATGTTCCACTCTTTGAGTATTTCACCAGTATTCCTTCTAAACTCTGTTCTGTCTTTCACATGTATTTTTTGAGATGAAGTCTCACTCTGTTGCCCAAACTGGTCTCCAACTCATGGGTTTAAGTGATGATCCTATTGCCTTAGCTTCCCAAGTAGCTGAGATCACAAGTGTGTGTCACTTGTGACACACCAAGCTTTTCTTCCATGTATTTTAAGACCCTTTCACTGGCTTCTGGATGCTCAGAAATGTGTCTTCTTCTGCTTTATAAAGTACCTCTGTGGACCAGGCTAGTTTCTCAGTTGGTTGCTTAATCAGCTAATGAATATTTGTCTATATAATGTGTCAAGCATGTAGCAAAAGTCCTAGTGCAGGGTTGAACTGTCTAATGATAGAAGTGGATAAATTAGGAAGGAAACTTAGGGACAGTGACAGATATTGAGAAGTATATTGGATTTTATTAGGACCATAGAAGGAGAAGCTACCCGGAAGACTTACTAGAGGAGAAAAACTGAGACCTTAAGATTGGTAGACTATATGAAGTATTGCACGTGAGGGAGCAGCACAAATAATTGGTTTATAAAGCACAGAGGAAGAAGTCAGATATATTCAGAGAACCTAAAGAAGATTCCTGATTGGAATCTGAAATAGAGGGTTCAAGAAGTGAGAGGTTAAAGTGCTCACATGAACAAAAATAAGAGTGTGAAGACTTTGGATTCATGTGAGAGAGTGACAGAAGGAAGTTTGGGCTTTGCAATAAGGGCAGTGTGCTTTTCTCAAAGAATTTTGATCAGGTGTTATACAATTATACAACAAAGGTTACTTTAAGAAAAGCTGTATTTCAAAAGCGAGATTAGAAGACTGTGAAGTGACTCAAAAGGAGTGGGTACCCAGGTCCATCTGAAGTCACATGAACAGAAAGAAGTCACTGGACTGGATATATATTTAAGGGACAGAGCCAACAAGATCTCATAGAGACAAAAAAGCATATGTAGGGGTGAATGTTAGGAGTAAGGTTCATAATTGTTAAATGTAAAGTGACTTTGGGAGGTCCAAGAAAACTATAAAGTAACTAGTTGTATATAGAGTTTAAGAATTCAAGTCTTGAGATGAAGATCTCATAGTCTTAGCTATATTTGAAGCTTTGGGACTGGTTGAGATTCCTAGGGACATGCTTGAGTGAGAAGAGTATTTTGTTCTTCAAAAAACATAGTAAGGAGAATAGAACAGACAGTATGATCAATAGCCTGGCATGTGAATGTGTCCTAACATACATAAAAGTAATTATAAGTGTAATAACAGTTGACATATATATCATTTTTTTCTCTGTGCCAATTACTACTCCATGAGTTAAGGATGTGTGTTTATTAATTTAGTTCTGGTAATAACATACAAAAGCTTTCTGAAAACAAAAGAAATCACCAACAGAGTGAAGACACAACCTGCAGAATGGGAAAAAAATTACCAGCGATTCCTCAAAGGACTAATATCTACAATATATAAAGAATTCAAACTAGATCTTCCTAATTTAAAGGTCTAATCCAAAAAATGGGCATCTGAAATGAATAGACATTTCTGAAATGAAGAAATACAAACAGCAAATAAATACATGAAAAAAAAGTTCAATTGCTGGTCTCTTGAGAAATGCAAATTAAAACAACACTGAGATTCCATGTCACTCAGAAAGAATGGCAATTATCATGAAACCAACCAACAACAAATGCTGCAAAAGCTGTCGAGAAAATGGAGCTCTTTTTCACTTTTGGTGGGAATGCAAATTGGTACAACTGTTATGGAAATCAGTACAGAGATAAACTAAAAGTAGGGGTTCTATTTGACTCAGATATTCACTTTCTAGATATCTTTCCAAAAGAGTTAAAAGCATCATATCACAGTGATATATGCACACCCATGTTTATAATAGCAATTTATAATAGCTACATCTTAAAAACAACCTATATGCCCATCAATAGATGAATGGATAAAGAAAAATACAGTTTTTATATACAATGGTGTACCACTTTGCCATAAAGAATAAACGAGACATTTTTAGGTAAATGAATGGACTTTGAGAATACAATTTTAAGGGTGATAAATGATACAAATATGTTGAAATATCACATTGTTTCTCTTGCATAAGAAACTCAAAGAATAAATAAGTCCAAAATGGAGGATAGATATTGGGAATGCCACCACAACAAAAATCTAGGTCCCTAGGTGGCTTTCTGCTGTACCATAATCAATATTTGACAGTTAGAATGTATTCTGGAGTCTCCATTATACAAAGTATTCCCTGCATCTTTAACAATACAGATAATTAGTGTTCAACTCTCTAATTGTTTTCCAACATTGTTTTGCCAATAAAGATTTAACACTATTAATTACTATAAATTAATAAATTGACATCTTGCTCTAATTCTATTTCTTGTTTATTTGAGTTCTCTACAGGAGCAGAAGGAATACAAAAGATGCATACAGTTATGTGAGGGGATTTATTATGTAGGCTTACAGGACCAGAGATGTTGGAATGCCCCGTGGTTTCCTGGGAAGTAGAAGACTCCACAATGGCCATCTGCAAGCTGGAGAGCTGGAGGATATGGTAGCTGCTCAGTTTACACAGCAAGAACTACCAAAGATGCACTAGTAATCCCAGGTCAGAGGCCTAGAAACTCCCTGGATAATTCTGCAATCCTGTGTGAGAGGGTTGAAAAAAGCAGGAACCTGGAGACCAATGGCCAAAGGCGATGGCAGCAGGAAGCATACCTGCTCAGGACGACTGGAATGAATGGGATTACCTCTCTTTTTTACCCCATCAAGGCTACAAGCCTATTTATTGATACCACCATGTCCAGGGTGAGTCTTTCCTCTTCAGTTTCCTGCCTTACATGTCAGTCTTCCACAGACACACCCAGAATTGTGCTTTACTAACTACTAGGCATTTCTTAATCCACTCAAATTGGCACATCATGATTAATGGTCACAACCATGTAGTTCTGCTTCTGGAGAAAGATAAATTGGTTCTGCATTTGCATTGCATAAATGTTTCAGGTTCAGGCATTCATTTTGAAGCTTGCTTATTTTCAGACTACCTCTGAATGTTGAGTATTTTAAGATACAGGTAGGAATAAAAGGTAGAAAGAAAATTTACTTTCTCACTGTGAAAGACTGAGGGCAAAACCATACCTCAAAGTGATCTTTTAAGTGACCCATCTTTCTTTAATGGAACAGTTTAACTTTTCCAAGTATTGTATATGTCACAGGCAAGTAGGAGGATAATGACTGCAACTCACTTGAGTTTTTAAGTAAAAGAAAAAAAAAGCAAAAATGAATTTAAAATATACTATTGTGTTATTTATAAGTTGTGTTAGAAATCATTATTTGACAAGAAAAGCAAAACTGAGTTTGGCTTAATTCTCTGAACTGCAGTATTATTGTTATCAATGCCCCAAATTTTTTACTGTTTTGAACTTTATTTTTCTCTGATTTCTAGTTTTAACTTGTTCTCTTTTGGCATATTACCCTTGGGTAGGCTACATTGGAAAGGCAGAAATTGTTTGTGTCAGTTTTTAGTTGTGATAAAGTAATGTGCTTTATTTGGCAATAAAAGCTGGACAGCAGCTGGCTGTACAAATTCATTTAAAAATAGTCTTGGCAAACAATTGAATCCAATCTCCAAAACAAAACTTGAGCAGAACTCAAATGGCTGCTTTGGGGTCCACTGAAAATTTTGATGTTTTAAATTGCTTTTCTTAGGATTCACATGCTGTGAATCTTATTTTGCAGTGAAACAATGTGGAGAAGGTATTTTGGAGTATACTAGTTTTTACCATGTAAGGGGCCAACACATGTGGCAAACGAATCTTTCTTCCTATGCTTATTATACTTATAAACAAGATTGTTAATGAAATGATTGTATTAGTAAATAAGCTTCATCAATCACTCTTCACACATTTAAATATTACAAATGGAGGTATTTCAGCTTGTATTGAATAGTTTCACCATCTGTCTCATCAAAGGACATTTGGGAATTTTTTAGGCACTGTGTAATCTTCTATTATGTGAGTTTCCCACAAAGGATTCTTATTTGCCTCTCAACTAAACTATACTTGATAATTTTAATGGTTCAGGAAAATGATCTAACAAAAGAAACTGCATTGCTAATCAAATTTCTAATCAAATCAAAGGAGCAATTTTTTATACATAGTACTATTCCTCACCATTTGGGTAAGCAAAAAGGAGAAATAATCATTTGAGGAAAGGAATAGTTCATTCAGATCATTTTGCAGAGAATTATATTGTACTCACTGAAGAAGCATGGAAGCAATACAGATGCTTGAAAAGTATGCAATTCAAAATCCAACAGAATGAAGAGCAGTGCCAAAATTTGATAGTTATTTATACCATAATAAAATAACAGATCCCCATAAGATTTTTCAGCCTTCTGCAACAGTATTTGTTGATCCCTGTGAACTCCAAACCTAAAATAGATATTAGTTGCCCATGGTTAACTAAGATAACTTCTACAGTTTTATTTTAACATACCAGTTGTTAAATTACTAAAACCCATATTTTTAATTAAGTTACATTAAAGAGGTTACTAAGAACATTACTGTCAATATATTTATGTTTGCTTCACAAAGAAGCCTCAGTTTATTTTTTTTTTTTTAAAAAAAGATATGACACAGCAGGCTTTTGGAAATAACAAAGATTTTCCAGATCACTAAGAGTGAGAAGCATTTATACCAAACAACTGAACTCCAGGAGACTGTAGATATTTCCCAAGGGATGTTTTGAAAAACCTATTATAAAAATGAACCATAATCTTTGTAGTCATACAGTCTAGTCATTTTACCAATTTGAATTAAAGTATTTATTTGTGTAAAAAAGAAATATTTTTTAAAAAGAAAGAAAAATTTAAAATTATAAATTTGTACTTACCTAAACTCTGCTCTGACTTCTTACATTTATCTGGTCAGTTGCATCAATAATTTTGGAGTTAAAAACTTCTCTGAATGCAGAAGTGAAAAAGAAATATGAATAAGTAGAAATTTGTATGATTTATCACTCTCAGAAAATAATAAACTTTATAGAAAAAAGAAAATGGAGCTATCAAAATTCAGATGGTTTCTACAGTGTGACCTCTTTCCAGAACAACCAGAAAGTTTACATACTTCAAAGCAAAAAAAGCTGAAAGTTTGCCTGCTATATGTCAGCCAAGATACTATAAAAATAATTTTTATAATTATTGTATTTAATCCTCAGAATGAAATTATAAGTAAAAATTATTAGTGTCATTTTTCACTAATATACGCAAGCTAAATGTTAGTATAGATTGGCCAGAAAGTAAAAATGACTTCATATAATTTTCCTAAATAGTTAATATAGCAGAATCCCACGTAATTACCCATTTTAGCAGGCTGGAGGCTAAAAACAGTTTGTCACTGAATTTGCAACTATACTTAATGCATTTTATATAATCTAAAATCCCTACCTTTTTTGTCCCCAAACCAGATCATCTTCCTCATGCCAGATGAGGCCCATAATCATCCCTAGGGCCATTTCTGGCTTACCTGTGTTAGGAATATGACCACATATCTGGGTATGACAGAGTGTGCCATGGTTTTGTCAGTGGCCCCCAAGCCTCACGAATTATGGACTGGACCATATCTAACCTTTGTGATTGGTTCATTGTCTAGTGCTTGGATTGGTGGTGTGAGGAATACACCCGCCTAGGGGTGGAGCCAGGATATGATGTAACGTTGGTAAGAAGGTGTGTCTTGCTTTCTTGCGGTTTCCGCCTTGCTGTTTGTGAATGTCATGAACTGTGCCAGCCATGCTACGCTGCCTTGGAACCAACTGAATATGGATGGAAACCTCCAAGAACTGTAAGAAATAAACCTTTCCTTCTTTCATGTTGGGCATCAGTTATTTTGTCTCAGTAAGGAGTAAAAAGTAAGACAGAGTGTGACAGACAGATCAATGCACTCTCTTTACATAACAACTAAAGCATAACCTTCAAAACGTGAGACTATGCTACCTTATGTAACAAAAGGAACTTTGCAGGTGTAAATAGGGATTGTGAATTCAGAAGATCATGCTGGATTTTCCAAGTGGGGCTCACAGAATCACAAAGGTCCTCACCAAAGTTGGAAAGTCAAGGAAATGTATTTCTAATTTCTAACCTCCATAATTGTAATACATTACCTTTTTGTTTTTCAAACAATCATATTTGTGGTGATTTGTTATCAAATCAATTGGAAGCAAATAGTTATGACATCAGCTCACCTTTGCATGACTCTGAGTTTGTGGTCTATGTCTGGCAAGCAGGCTTAGCTTTGCTCCCAGTGTCTGAATCTGTATGCTTGAGTATTTCCAAACTTACTCTTCCTAGTGGTTTCTTTTTGTCCAAGTGACAAAAAGAAAGTTCTGCCTAATAAAGGGAAATGTTTGCAGTCATTACATACCATGCAATGAACAAGTCAAAGGGTGAAGATGAACCATTATTGTATGTATTTTATGTATTGTATTGTTGTTAGGGATAACCATACAATGTTAAATAAAGTAAACTTCATTTTCTAAAATGTGCTAGATTGTTATTATTACTATTTGGGAATATAAGGTATGCACTAATATGAGTATAGAGTAAGACCTGAAACATAAAGGTCCACCTCACACCCCCGACCTTTAAACTGGGGTTCTGCATATTTTTAAGTACTTCCCTTTTACAGAAGATTAGAGTCTCAGGTAAAGCTTTTTCTTCCAAAAAAATATTTGCAGGCTCATTATCTGATTCTTACTTACTGATATTTCAGCTGTGGTGTTGTAAGGTATTGTTTTGTTTGTTTTTCACATCAGTGCAAAAGGTTGTGCCAGAATGCTTCAACTTTGCCTACTTATAATTTTTGCACACTCCTACCTCCCAATTCTAGACACATATTTCCTTTTCTTTTATAGAATTTTGGGTAGATTCTCTACTTCTCTGTAAGTCAGTCTTGTTCTATGTGAGGTCAAGAAAGGAAAGATGAGCTGGACCATGATGATGTCTATCTTGCAGTTTTGACAAAAAAAAATTTACCTTAGTAAGTTATTTATCTATAACCAGAATACATTATAACTTAGGCTTTTGACTTGGCAGCTTAAAAATAGTGGCAAAAGCTTTCTTGAGATTTATTTTTGTCATAGGCACAAGATGATTTCAAGCTTAATCAGAAAATACAATTTACTCACCTGGAATGTCTGGGGGCGGGAAACTTTTCTGGAAATCCAGTTTAAATCACACCACGGGGCTTCTTTTCCCCTCACCCTAGCTCTTAAGTCTCCTTCTACTGTGTGCTAACCTTATTCTCTTTCCTGAAAATGAGAATCCTCTGGAGAAAAGGCTGCTGTTGATCGACAATTCACAAGTCTTCGTATTTCCCAATTCCAATTTCCCAATTCCAATCTCTATTTGTAGGAGCCTAAGAGAAAGGAGGCTTCTTTCAGTGTCCTTCCATGCATACGTCCTAACATGCGTACATCATCTCACCTGCTTCATTGAAACTTGCTCACTCCTGGACCTGTTAATGCTTCTAAGAGAACAGATATTTTGGTTGGAAAGGCATTTATGAAATAGCTGTCTCTGAGCTAAAATGGAATATTGAGGTATTGTAACCAACATGAATGGCAATATTGGAAGAGGTGAAGGTACGCTTCCAAAAAGAATGTAAGGTGGCCAATGTTAAAGACTTAACTGTTTATTTTTGGGTTCCTACAACCAAAACCAAAACAGTACTTGAACAGTAGTGAAACCCAACACATATTTGAAGAATTGAATTAAACTGTGTTACATTTTGACCACCTGCATGACATTACAATCATCATAGTACAAGCGTAGTACAAATTGAAGCATAAATAATGACGAAGAGTTTTGCTCTGGAGTAAACTGACAGGGTTTACATCTTGGCACTGTCTTAGTTTCTTTATCTATAGAATGGAATAATAATAATACACTTGCCACGTAGGGTTCTTGCCTAGAGGGGACAATAAAGCAAAGCACTTTCTACCACATGTAAGCACTCAATAAAATGTTATTTTGTTTTTGAATTCATTGTGTGATGATGAATGTGTATGCTACATATAAACACAGATTTTCTTAAGTGGATGTGTGAATAAAACTGTGTATTTATATATACACATATTCTCATATTTGAGTCAATGAAAAACATGTGTTATTTGTAATCATTCACAAGTCTTATTTCATAGATACTGTCCACACCCATTTCTCATCTGTGAACACACAGATGAGAAAGATACAGCTCTCAACCTCAAGAGACTAATGAGTAAATGCATTCTGAATGTGTATTTGCACACAGACACACTTGTGTGCATCTCTTCAAACACTCACCAATCAGGCAAGAAATAACTTCCAGGAAATATTTGATTATCATATGTCAAAAAACTATGATAAAATATTGAGGTAAAATACTGACAACTGGATTCTTTTCCTTGTTTTTCAATAATTCCCCATTTTATATTCTATGACCTCTCCAAATATCCAGTAATACTAACTGAACTTAGTTAAGCAACTAAGAAATACATTCATATGGAACAAACTCAAGCATTAATACAGTTGGCTTATTTGTGAAGAATTCCTAAGACTGGCCAAAGAGATCATTGAAAGTCATCCACTTAAATTCCTAATGGAGCCTTGTCTCTAAAATTAGAGATTAATTTTTCTCAATTAAATGGCTTATTTTCCAAAGCCCACAAAAGAGGAGATATAAGTAACAATAAAATAAATATATTTTTCCATTTACAGAAGTATATTTAACTATGTATGGATATGTTTTATGTTCTTGATGCAGGATAAGAAGCAGACTGTCTCATGCAGGTATTCCTGCATACCCTTCCCTGTCTTATTTCCTCTTTGTTCCTCACTATCCTACCATTGTCATAAACATTCTCCTGTTTTCTCTATAGTTTTATAATTTTATCATGCATTACCTTTGTTTGTTTGTGAGCATTGTATAAATTGAAACTTTACTACACACATTCATTTATAGTGTTCTCCTTTTCTTTGGAGATTTGTTTCTGTTGTGTATAAAGTTGTAGCCCATTCATTTTCACTGCTGTTTCACTGTGCAAACATATCTTATTTTAATTATTTACTGTCAATAGTTGAATCTAGTTTGGGGCTGTTACATGTCTCCACGCCTATGCTTCAGCCTGTATCTTTACATATATCCATAAAATGTTATTCCAGGTAGGTGCTAGGAGTGGAATGTCTGTGTTTAGGGTGTTTGCATTGTAACTGTATTAGAGATGAGAAAATTCTTTTCCAGAGTGGTTCTAAAAATTCAGCAACAAGAAGAAAGTTTATGTCTTCAAACACTTGACTTAGTAGGACTTTTTGATTTTGCTGATCTTATCATCATAAAATGTAACTTTTTTTAAAATTTATGTTTGCTTCATGAATAATGAGATTGACACTTTTCAATATATTTGTTGGTCATCTGAGTTTATTGCCTTTTGAGGTAACTGTCACAAATCATGCCATTTTTATTGGAGTTGTCTTTATTTGCCTTGTCATTATTTGAAAATATTTTTTTACTCTGTGTTTTGCATTTTCACTCTAATTATAGTATCTCTTGATAAATAGAAATTTCATTTTAATGTAGTTTATCATGTTGATTATCTTGCCTGCAGTTTCAGTATTTTGTGGATTAACATTTTTTACTTCAATGTTTTAAATTTTTATCTTTCATTTTCTCCTAAAAGTTTTACCATTTCTTTAGGTTTTAAGTATAGCTATGGAACTAATTTTTCTGTGTGTGTTCAGGGCATTAAGAAGGAGATAGGCACACACTTTTTTCTTCCCCCATCTCTACTTCAAATGGACAATAAGTTGTCCCAGAACAGTATATAGGAAAATCTATCCTTGATCCAGTGTTCTAGAATGTAATCTCATTCATATTTCAATTATTAGTATAAGTCTGAATCTAATTCTGAACTCTATTTTAATATCTTTTTGTGTATTATCTATCTTAATACTAAAAATTTATCTTAAATACCATAGCTGTATAGTAAGACTCCATATATGGGGTTTTGTCTTCTCATTCTTCCACAAGCTTATTTTGGGTTCTTAAACCTTTGCATATTCATATGAATTTTACAATCAGTTTTTTAAGCCCCTTAAAACACTTACTAGAATTAACATTTTTGTAATGCTGAGTTTCCCAATCCAGGGAGTTAGTACATAAATCTACTTATTTAGATTACCCTTGCTCTTTTTGAGCAAGTTTTTGTAAAACAGTTTTTTTTTTTTATGTAGGAATTTTAAAATTCTTATTTCCAGGTGTCAGATATTTTACATTACATTCAAATTTTATTTTCTATTTGACTCTGACATCAAGAAATGCAATAACATGTTGTATATTGACCTTGTACTATTAATAATTTATTATGTTACTTTAATATTCTATGTTCATAATCATATCATCTCTAAATAACTTTAGTCTTCCTGTGTTGGTTGAGTTGATCACATTGGTTTTTAAAATTTATAAATATAGTGAATTATTTCATTTAATTCTACAATATTGAGAGTCTTGTATTCTTGACATAAGCCCCTATTATTCATTATGTATTATTACACATTACTATTTGATTTTAACATTTTGTTTGGATGCAACATCTATTTGCTTGAGTAAATCACCAGTATCTTTCATTTCTGTTGCTGCTTTTGTCAAGTTTTGATATCAGTGCCAAACATGCCTTGTAAAATGAATTAAGATGTTTCCCTTCCCATTTTCTTTCTTTTTGCATAAAAGCTTGTGCAAGATTGTAATTATTTTGCAAGAATTCACTAGAATTCCCCATAAACTTACATACACTTTATTTCGTGGATGGTTATGGTTTAAATTTTTCTAATCTTTAAAGAAACAATCATATTTTAGTTTTCAAACATCTTAGCTTATCTGGAAATGTTTACTTATCTGAACTTTAAAATTTATTTACATAAAGTTATCCATTTTTTAGGTAATTTTAACATTCCTTTGAAAGATTTTCTCCCTCAATATTTATCAATTTCATTAGTAGTTGCAGGAAATCAACTCTAATTTTTGTTCTGCTTTTGTGTATGTAGTCACTTTTCTATTATTTTTTGCTCTTAGGTGTGTACTTTCTTCTACATTTTGATGTAATTTGCTCTTTTTCTAATTTCTTGATAATCACTCAAATAAGTAATTTGGTATGTCTTATATCTAGATGTTTCCCCAAAGCCTCATGCTTTGGTGGGGAGTTTTGAAAGTGGCTGGATTAGGGTATGTGAATGTAGATTAAGGGAATGATGCTGGGATTGAAGGTGCTCTACCATGTGTGTGGGTGATACCAATCAACCTGTTGATAGCCTGGGTGGAACATAAAGGAACAGAGAGAAGGCAAAGCTGGTGCTGCTGCTGTGTCTGCTGTTGCACTGTTTGCTATCCTCCTTGCCATGAACTATTTCTCCTCTGCCATGCTACCCTGCCTTGGAGGGACCTGACTATGCACTGAAATCTTTACAACCTGTGAACCAAAATAAACCTTATCTGCCTTTACTTTGTTTGCCTGTTTATTTATTTATTTTGATTTTTGAGATATGGTCTCCCTCGGTAATTTAGGCTGGTCTTAAACTTACTATGTAGCCCAGGCTAGCCTCTAACTCACAGTGATCCTCCTGCCTCAGCCTCCCAAGTGCTGGGATTACAGGTATACACCACCATGCCTGGCCCTCCTCCCTTAACTTTGGATGTTGAGTATTTCTTCCCAGCAATGAGAAAAATAGTTAAGACAAACTTATTAGTTTTAGCTCTTTTATTCTTTTACAATATATATTTAAATCTGTAACTTTTCTTCTAAGTACTGATTTCTGAAAGATGATTGTATAGTATCTTCAAGTGTTTTCTAGTTTTCTGTGTGACTACTGTACTTCTTTGAACCATGAAGTGGTTCAAAGTGGAACATTAGAAGTGTTTTTCTCAACTTCCAAACTTGTATTGCTTTGCTCTTATTATTTTTCTACCTTAATTGCATCTCTATCCAAGAATGATGGTGGTATATGTACCAAGTCTTTACATTTTTTAAAATACTTTTTTTATTGCCTGGTCAGCAATCACTTGTTTTGAAATACTCCTCATATAACTGGGAAGAATGCATAATTTTTTCATAATTCTAAAGTGCATTTTCCATGCATGTCTACTAAGTCCATGCTTATTAACTGCATTGTTGAAGTCGTCAGTATCCTCTGACTGCTTATTATCTCATTCACTGAGAAAGATGTATTTAATTTTTCTTCCACTCTTAGAAATGGTAATATAATATATACAGTTTTAAAATATGGGTGATGGTTTTCTATTTTTGCAATTATGGAGTGATCCTACAGATTGAGCATTGCTAATTCAGAAATCTAAACTCCAAAATTCTCCAAAAGCAGAAACTGTCTGAGCACTGACGTGATGCTGCAAGTAGAAAGTCCACACCTGATTTCATGTGACAGACTGTGGTCAAAATTCAGATGCACAAAAATACATTATAAAATTACCTTTATGCTATGTGTATAGAGTACATGAAACTTAATGAATTTTGTGTTAGACGGGTTCATTACTAAGATTTCTCTAGTAATGTATATGTCAATATTCCAAAATCTGAAAAGTAACTCAAATCAAAATACTTCTAGTCCTGAGCATTTTGGATAAAGCGTACCCAGGCTATAATGCTTTGTTGCCAAATAATCCAGTTTGTCCCACAGATGTAACTTCATAAACTTTGTGTTATTATTGTTCTAACTTGATTTCTCATGCCTTTTACTTTCAACTTTTCTGTTTTCTTATCTTTAACTGTGTCTTACAAACAAAATATATTTAAATTTATAACTTAACAATGTCATAATTGGATTATTTAGTTCTTGGTTTTTTAGTCTGTATTTATTCATATGAATTTTAGAATCATCTTGTCAAACAACTCACACAACCATACACACACTTGTTGGGATAGATATTTTCATTTTCATGGTGGTGAGTTTTCTAATCTGTGGGCTTGGTAAATTACTCCATTCATTTAGATTTCCCTAATCTTTCTCAAAAGTTTTTTTAATAGAATTATTTAGGTCACTCTAGTTTAATTACTATGAAATTATCACCATGTTACTAGTATGCTGGCTTCAAATCTATCAATGTGCAGTGGTACCACTGGAGGCAGTGGAAGTTTTAAGGGTTGTAATCTAATGGGAGGCTTTAGATCATGCTAGCTCATATGGAGCTGTGCTCTCAAAGGAGATGGTGACATCCTGGTCTCTGACTCTTGCTCTTTCACTTCCAGGGCACCATGAGGTGAACAGATTTCTCCACAAGACTCTCCCTCCATGATATACTGCCTCACCATAGGACCAAAAGCAGCAAAGCTGACTTATTATGGACTGAAACTGTGAGTCAAAATTAGACCTTTCTTCTTTTCAAGTTGCTTGTCTCAGCTATTTCAGTATAATGGCAAAGTAGACAAACACGACCAGTATTATTAATACTTATGGAATAATGATGGACATAGCCTTTAAATTTATTAATACCATTTTTATTTGACACAGCCAAAAGAAATTTTGAATAATACAGATATATATGAACTGATTACTGGACTTTGAGATCTCACAAGCACAGATTCATTTCTTCCCCAAGTTTTCAAATTTACTTTTAATAAAAGATTCCCATGTTAATTCCAGTACTTCCTTGTTAATAGTGACAAATGATCAGCTATTTTCCTGTTTAAAATTAAATAAACTACAACTAGCTCACACCAAATTTTGCTTAAGAGGGACAGAAAATCATATATAATAATTCTTTTAGGTAGATACTATTCAGTTGAATAATTTGTCACACTAGCTTTGGAAATCATCTAAAGAGGACTCTAAAATGGCAAATTTTTCCACACACATAGGTCAGTACAACCTAAAATGAGTACAAATGTTAATTCACCTGAGGATGAATGAATGCCAACATGGCTTTGGGTTGAAGTTTTTTCTTAATTTCTCATGAGTATGTAAGCAAGGACAATAAACAGATGAATGCTTCCATAATAACTGAAATAAAAGTAATTAAAGGCACAAACTGGCCTAAAGGCAAGACTCCTGACTTACTTGCCTACCATCCAATTTTCTACATAAAGCCCTATTGTAGTTTTCTAATGATACCTGGTGACCTTACAATGTTAATGTAGCGTCCAAAATATCTAACTTTCCAATGTTGGTAATCTGCTTCAGTAAATCATACTGATAAATACATGAAACTTACATTTTTATGAGCAACACACAAACACAAGTAGTCAAATTATTCTGAGTAATTTGTTGGTCAATTAAAAGTATAGCACATCAATGCCTTATCTCAAAGCTAAAAGTCAATAAAGAAATTTACTTAGAAAATATTTCCATTATACAATTGAAATGCATTGATCTACTTTTGTATAATATTAAAATTCTTAAATTGAAATGACATTTTCATTTCACACAAAAGCACAAAGTGAATTATTTAATTGATACTGATATATTTAAAAACAAGCCGAGAAGTATTGGGCAAGATTTTCATTAAACATATGACTCTTATTCATTTCTCTTTAGATAACTGCATATAAACAGTTAAAGTATTTAGTAACATCTTCTAGGGTTTCCTCTTTCCTCACTACAAACTATTATATTAGATTATACTTCATTTGGTTCACTTTTCATTTATAGCTTGATTTAATGAAATCTCAAAAAGGGTAGTTTTCTAAAGCAATCCAGATGAAAATGGTAGTATAATTATTACTACTTTTGAATTTGTTCTGGTTTCAACTTTCTTCATTTTCCTAATTTGATACTCTCAGATGAAACTGTCATTATGCATGAAATTAATAAAGGACAATTTATATTGCCATTGTATGTCAACCAGTTGGTGATAAATAGGAGGCTGGATCCTTGATGAATTTTTTAAACAGAAACAAACAATTAAATGAGCCATATGATCATTATCAAGGAGTTATTGCCTCATATAAAAGAATTTGATTCAGTTATTTAAAAGTGAAAAGTGAAGTTATGTAAAGAGAGTGGGGATTGTAGGCTCTATGTAACCAAGATGCAGTAACATAACCCCTGTATAGGTAAAGAATTTAAAATATGATGGATAATGTATTGGACAAGAAGTTATAAATGCACAGCCCAGACAGAGGTTCTATCTGAGTGAATGACTTACAGGTAAGGGAAGTACTGGTAGACTGGTTTGGGTAAAAAATAACATCCATTTCTGCAGTATTTCCAGACTGTAATGAAACATGGATTGTGCTCAGAAGGATTTGACTTGATGGGCAGCAATGTTCCTGCATTTGCAGCTGAGTAGTCACGTTTCATTCAAACTTAAAGGATAATTTTTAGATTTCTTATTACTGTTAGTCTATGCTTAAAATAGAAAACTTTTTAAAAACACACACTTTCAATTTTTAAACATTTGGTCATATGGGGAAGCCCAGGTATTACCTATTCTGTCTTAACCTCTTCTAAGAAAACAACTTGAAAAATCCAATATTAAATCAGACTTTCACCACTTGTTTCAAATGATGGTATCTAATCCAAATCATCATTCATTTATGCGTTGACTTTACTGAGCACTTACTAAATATCAGGCACGTGTTGCAAATTTATACTTACTTATTTCATTTGGACTAAATAAGAATGACCCTGATAGCTAGGAAATTTGGTCTGAATGTTAACAGAGCATAGAAAATCTCAGTCTTTCTGTGACAGCATAAAAATTTGAAAGCACATTGGCATTTATCTCTTACTGGGAGGAAAACATTAAAGAGTTCCAGGGATTATTCCCCCCTCCCATTTTTGAATTATTTCAAAAAAAGAATATGTCAGTGAAAAAGTATCTACAATATTTATAGAGGGGGGAAAATATTTGGTAAAAAGGCATCCTCAACAGATAAGCAGGAGCCTGGGTAGCAATTTTGTTTCCTGCAACTCATTAGTTCCCAAATTGCTGCCTCTGTTGGATGGGTTTTTTATTCTGTGTCTTCTCTCACTCACCTGGATGCTCATTTCATGCTTATTCATTGATACTGCAAGATTTAACCCAAAGTGAAAGGCTTGTTCCCTACAATTGCTCCAGCCCTGAAACTGTCTAAAGAGTCTTCTAGTACTTCTCCCATTTTGATCATGCCTTTATCCAGAGGAGCTCACCTTACCCACTCTGCCCTCACACAAACCTCTGCAAGTTGGTATTAGTCTAATTTTACTCGAATGAAAGTTTTGGCTAGGTAGGGACATGAACTATTGACTTTCTAACACATTTTTCCAGAAAGTTCCAAGACTTCCTTAGACCAGGGCCTAAACATAGATCACAGTAATAAAGTGACATTTATTTTATTCTATTATTTATTTTATTCTGTCTTGTTTTGTTTTAGCTTTTCTGGCTAAGTCAAAAGCTTAGTCAGTTTTGCTCCACTAAGTCAGTATAATACATATGGATAAATTTGCACCCCGTACTTCTTTGTTACTCTATGTTTTTAATATGATGCTTAGATATCTTCAATTTTTGTTTATAGATCTTTTGTCAATAATTGGTTATGAAATCTGTTTTAAATGTCAAAGAAATAAGCAAAGATGCACACACACTCACACTCACAGGCACACCATCTAGGACAATAACGAAAGAAATTAAAAGAAAGCAAAAAAAATTCCCAGGAAAGAGAAAGAATGTATCTCATATCTACTGAAGTCAAGATGATTCCTGTTCTTGGGAGATAAATTGGAGTGGAGTAAAGATTTGGGGGAAAAAGGAGATCAAAACACATATATGTTTCACTGATGAGTTCTTTATCAGCAGTTGTGAATTAGCTGCATGTATCTGAAGAAAATGTTGCTATGTGTACATTTTAAAGTTATAAATAGATAAATTTATAAATAGGTGATCTTTAATATTTTTCATAACCTTAATAATAAAAAACAAAAACTTATCATAGCAGTTATTGTTAAACAAGAACCTCCTCTGTATCCTCAGAAATAATTCTGCCAAGTGACAATCATTATCCTGATTAAAAAATGAAGAGATTATGGCTTAGAGATGTCCAATGCTTATGAACAATTTCAAATTTTATAAATAATTTTAACAAAACACAAAATTCAAAAGAAATGTATAACAACCAGTAATTAGCAACAGATGGATAATTTCTATCTTTGTCACCTACTTTTATCTCAGTAACTATAACGCAGTAGGGGTTAATGCACCAGAATGGGTGTGTGGGGGGGCTGTCAGGAATGCAAAGCAGAATATTCTACTCTGGAAGGCCATTTTTCACCACCTTACAACTACCTCAGAGTTTCTGAATGCAAAAAACAAAGTTGAGATCTGTGGAATTTCAGACATAATATGAAAAGATGAAAGTCTTTAGATGCTCGGTATAGATATATTCAACATTCAAATGAGAGGTCATAAAATTTCCAACAATGTCTAAGCAGTGGGTATTTTGGGTTTTCAATTCAATTAAGTTGATTAATTTATATATAAAATTATTTATTTTGCAGTGCTGGGGGTCAATGCTGGAGGTTGAATCTAAGGGTTCACATGAGCTAAGCAAGCTGTCTACCACTGAGCTAACACTCCCCGCTCTAGGCCAGTGGTTTTTAACAGAATTTGAGCATTGCCATTCTAGTTTATGTCAAAGGTACCTTTTTGCTCTGCCTTGGATTTCTAGGTGTGCGAAGTGATTGCCTTGTGACTCTGTTCTTTGCTTACTATTTGTGGGATCTCTTCTCAAGGCATGCTTATTTTTCACCTCCCCTTCTATGACTGGGTCTCACACGGGGCATTATTTAGTGTTTTAGACATATTCCCCCATGTTCTTCTGTAGACAATTTTTAAAACTTCATCTGAACTCTACGACAAGGACCTCAGACCAAAGACATCAAACATTTCCAAATACCAAATACCTAAACAGAAGAACACCTTCAAATGAGACAATGTGATCTTTGCATCACAATGTAAAAATCAATCACAAAGCGTTCTTTTAAGAAACTGTTAATATGAACCACATATAAGCCACAGTATCTAATCCCACCTTCTAAAAATTGATAAATGCCACCACAAAAGAGGAGACAAACATAGCAGCACACTTAGCATATTTGGCAATCAGAGCAGGTCTTTTCTTTAAACAATGCCTCTCTTTGGAAAAATGATTTTGAATAATTATTATGAAATGAAATAAATATTAACAGTAATGCTCACGCCAATCTTTTCTTTAAAAAAACAGAATTTCCATTTACATTAGTAACCAGGAGAAAGCTCTTATACTAATACTTTGATAAGCTAGATCTTTTCAAGGTTTTAATTTAAATAGGTTAATAACCAAAGAATTTGTGGGTTCAGAGAGTCTAATTTATTCAGCTGCTCATTCATTTTGTGGTAATAGACATCCCACAAAAACACACCTTAAATTATTAGACTATTTCAATAGTTTCAATTAGACTCACCAAAAGGGAAACAATGCAAACACTTTGTATGTGTGAATTTCAAACATAGAATCAACCAAGCTTTGTTTCTGTGAGAGGTTTTACTGTAGAATGGTCTATTTTATCGGAAGAAAACATGAGTTACTTACAAAAGGGTTTTCTGGAACAAGCAGTGAGACAGGTCTTCTAACTTGGTTAGCTTGCAAGCTGCATAAATGATTAGTATATCACATTTCGGGGTGTGTGGGTGGCTTATGGAGATGTGCCCTTGAGGTGTATATTTATCCCCTGGCTTCTTCCTCTCTGGCTTTCTTACCAACCCACTCTACTTCCTGACTGCCATGAGCTAAGCAACTTTGCTAGGCTTTTCTGCTATGATGTTCCTGCCTTAATGCTAGCTGAACTTGCATTGGATTCTCTGAAACCATGAAGCAAACAACCTTTCCTCTTTTAAGTTGTGAGTGTCAGGCATTTTGTCCAGCAACATAAAAGCTGGCTAATTCGTGCCATTTAGGGAATACTAAGGTCAACAGATAAAATTTATTCTCTCTATTCTACCCAGAGACTTGTAGCATGACTTATTTCCAAACTGACTACAGAATTCTTTTTCCCACAGAGTATCTTTGGGAACTTAATGTATCGTACAACCCTATAGTAAGAAGTCTTCTCTGTCTGCCTCTTCAATTAGTCTTAGATGGAAGCTGTAGGACAACTGCATGCTTCTTCCACTAAGATGTTTCTGTCCTTGCCATCAGATTCCAAATATTCTGCTTAGTTCACAGTTTTCTGCTACTACCAAAGGAGGTTACCAGATAGAATTTATCCAGCTATATCAGACAGTCTAGACTATTCCTTGAGATAAATGTGATATCACAGAAAGAACATGAACTTCAACTAACATACGAATTCTCTCATTGCTGCATGTCACATTATAGATGCATGGTACTTGTCAGTTTGACACTGTGCCCAATTATCTGTTTGAAAAGTAAAAATTCATATTGCGTTTGCTTAAAATGGAGTAGGTATAGAATATAATTCTAACACCTTATTAAATCCTATTTGCTATTCGGTCACTGTAATTTAATGAACATGAAGTTCTTTTTAGATGAAAACGGTAAAATGATTTGGTATTAAGACATTCTCATCTACAAGATAACATCAATCAATGGACATGCATTAACTGTCTGGAATCTGCATTCGCTGACCATGGAACCTGTGAATGCTAGTTAAATAGAATAACTTACACAAGAGACTCTGCATTAATAACAGCTTGATATAAACCTTTCCATTGCCTGCATTGGATCTCCCAAAAAATGTGTTAGAAATTTAATCCCAAACACAATAACGTTAAGTGACAGGAATTTTAGAAAGTGGTTAGGTTTTGAGGATTCTGACTTCATAAATGGATTAATATGTTTATCTTGGGAGTGGGTTAGTGTTCAGAGTGTTCCTGATAAAAAGAAAACTTTAGACACCTTTTCTCCACTTCTCCTCTCTCCTCTCTCTTCTTTTTCTTCTTTCTTCTCTTCCACTCCATTTTCCTCCACTGTCCTCTTCTCTTTTTCTTCCTTTCCCTCCTTCTCCTTCCTTTCCCCTCCCTGCCCCTCACCTCCTCTCCTTTCCCCTTTGCTTCCCCCTTCTGATCTCTATCTTCATTTCTTTTTTATTTTTCTCTTTCTCTGCCTCTCAAGCATGAACAGACACTCCCTTACTCTTCTATTTTCTAATGCAAGAAAACCCACAAGTGCAGCTTCCTTGTCCCTGAACTTGTCAGTCTCCAGAACTATAAGAAATAATTTTTTGTTTTATAAATTACTCATCTTAGATGTTTTCTATCAGAACAAAATAGACTAAGATAGATTCCATTTTGTTGTGTTGTACAATTTTACAAAGTTAATTTGAAATTAATTCATTAAAAATTATGCTATTTTTATGCCAGGGATTAGCTCAGTGACTTAAATGCCTACATGGCAAGCATGAGGTTGTGAGTTCGATCCCCAGCACCAAAAAAACCAAAAAACAAAAAACAATTTATGCTATTTTTTGAGGCAAGATCTCATTAATTATTTCAGGCTGACATTTAGCTCATTGTGTACCCCAGGCTGGCCTCAAACTCATGGGAATCTACATACCTCAGTCTAGCAAGTGCTGGGGTTACAGGAATGCACCACCACACCTGGCAAAAATTATGCTCTTTAAATGTTATGAGTGATTTATTTTGATGCAAAAACATTGAGTTTCTAGCTTCTACTCAAAACCTAAGGCAAGTTGATGTTTCTGACATTTCAATTTGTTCCAGATTTTAATATGTAGCCTTGTGAAAACTAACATGAAACATAGGATGAGAGGAGTTAGGAGAGAAAAATGTACGTTCATTATATATCTCCTAAGTACAAGGAGCATACATGTTTTCTCATTTAACCCTAACCCTCAGACCTGTGGAGGTTTTGTAATTATTTCCCAATTTTACAATACACTTGGGCTCACATAGATTAAATAAAATGTTGCATATGTTACATAGTTATTAAGGCTCAGAGGAGTCACAGATCTATTAGGCTCCAAAATTCATATCCTTTTCATAGGTAAGTAGTTCTGAGGTAACTATAAGTTTTTATTTAATAGGCTACTTATCATAGAACTTTCAACATTATAATATTTCCATGTATATTTACAACCAATCAATTAGTGAAAATACAATTTTTCATATGATCCTTAGATGACACTTCCTCATATTAAACATGATAACTATTGCGTTCTTCTTAAGTTAGTGGGTTAACTTTATGTGTCAACTTGGTTAGGTCCCTGGGTGGTCAGATGCTTGGTTCAACATTATTCTAGCTGTGTCTGTAATGTGTGTCTGAAAAATATTAACATTTGAATCAATAGGTCAGTAAAAAAGATTACTTTCCCTAATGCAGGTGAGTCTTATCCATTCAATGGAAGATCTGAATAGAACAAAAAGTAAAGGAGATTTTATTTATTCTGCCTCTGTTTGGAGCTGGCACAGTGCTTTGTTTTGTTTTGTTTTGTTTTGTTTTGTTTGTTGCCTTTAGTCTCAAACTTAAATATGGCTCCTTTGTTTCTGGTCCTGCCAACAGTTCAATGCTGGGATTAAGGGTGCTGGAATTAAGGCTGGGTGATTGCTGGATCAGTCCACTGATTGGATTGGCACCACGCTAATCCCAGCAGTCTGAATAAAATCAAGGGGGACAGAAAAAGGCTTGCTTTCCCCTTTTTGGCCTTATTACCTCTGCTGTCTTCCACAACCATGAACTGTTGCCCTTCTGCCAAGTGTTACCCTGCCTTA
Source organism: Dolichotis patagonum (assembly GCA_004027295.1). Classification (NCBI taxonomy): domain Eukaryota; kingdom Metazoa; phylum Chordata; class Mammalia; order Rodentia; family Caviidae; genus Dolichotis; species Dolichotis patagonum. The sequence continues at coordinate 28,509 of PVJX010012339.1, forward strand.
GAGCCAACAGATTGTGAACTGAAACCTCTGCAAACTGTGAGCTAAATAAACCTTTCTTCCTTTAACTTTGGGTGTCAGGTATTTTGTCTCAGCAATGAGATAAAAGCAAAACAAATTTAGTACCAGAGAAATGGGGTCTTTGCTATGACCATACCTGACTATGTGGTTGAGGAGCCTTTGGGAATGGCTTGTGACAAGAGTTTGGAAACGTTCAGAGACATCAGCTGGAAAAATTGTGCTGGAATGCATTAGACTGTTCTGTATGAGAGATTGTCAGAGATCAGAAAGGCAAAAGGCTGATGGAAATCCTTCTGGTAATGACCAGGCTCAGGAGGCACATCAAGGATGCAAGAGTTGTGGGGCTAGCAATGCTTCTACTCAGATTTCAGAATGTCTGGCATGCCTGCCAGTGTGCCCCTGAGAAGGCAGTGTATGAAGCCATGATTTTTTTAAGCCAAAGATGCAGTGAAAACTCCAGAAGTTTGGAGAATCCAAGAATGTGGATTTTCTGAGGAAAACTACAAGGAGGGAACAGATAAGGACCAAGAAAGAAACCATGGAAGCTACAACCACCATCAATGCTATACAGGTGGAACCACCCAAACCTTTTGGAGTTCACAACTTACCACAGATTTCCTCTGATGCTGCACATGGAATTTACAGGATTTAATGTTTGGCCTGATGGATTTGGAGCTTGCTTTAACCCCCTTCCTTTGTATCTGTTTGTTTGTACTTTTGGAATAAAAATATCTATCTTCTGCCATTGAATGTTGGAAGTGTTTAACTTTGTGTTTATTTGTACAAGGGCTCACAGCTAAAAGTTACAGCCTTAAATCTCAAAGGATACTTTTGACTCCTCTGAGTCAAGTTTCAGCAATGCTGAAACTGTTAGAACTTCAGCAACTTACAGAGATGGACTAAGTACCTTTTTCATAAAGAAACATACATGAATCTTTGGAGGACCAGAGGTTGAATGTTACGGTTTGTGTCTAGATTTCCCCCCAAAGCCTCACGCACTTTTAGATGGGAATTTTTCAAAGGCAGCTGAACCTAGAATGTGTGATTGATTTGTAGTGCAATGCTGGATTTAAGGGTGTGGAATTCAGGGTGGGACACCACTGGATCAGTCCATTGATTTGATTGGTACCACCCTAATCGCAGCAGGCTTGATAAGATAAAAGGAGTAAAAGGAGTCTGCCCCGATTTTTGGTCATGTTGCTTCCACTATCATGAACTGTTGCCCCTCTCCCTTGGAGCCAGAAGATTATGGACTGAAACTTCTACAGACTTTGAGCTAAATAAACCTTTTCTCTTTTAACTTTGGTTGTCAAGTATTTTGTCTAAACAAGGATAAAAGTAACTAAAACAGATGTATACACTGTATATTATGTGTCTGTAGGCATTAGATGGAAAAATTATGCTGCCCATATTATTTTTAACTACTTCACATTATGGGCCCTCAGAACATGCTTTCAAAAGAAATCCACTGACACTGCCCACAATGACTGGGCCCAATTGCTTTGTTTGAGTGTCCTTTCTCTCTGGATGATTTGTGATTTCATTATCTCATGTATTTTATGTTTGCTGATTGAAGATGACCAAAGCATCAGTTATTTTTAGCTTGTTACATAAAGCACTTGTTAATGATGAGTCACACAGGTTTAAATTTCCATAATGTTCATTCCCACTTTTCTTCCCTAGCCTTCACATGGCATTTCTCATTCTTTCATCGTATTTTTAAAAATCTCAGAAAAATATACTTCTCTAGTTTTAAGAACCTACTTCCAGTGACCTGAAAGTTTTATTGCATAAAATAAAAAATAGGCCCAAGAACTACGTACAAGAGCAAAAAATAATATTTATTTAGTGAATCAGAAACAAGTTGAGGTAAACAGAGGACATGGAAAATAAATCAGTATTTTCACAGCATGCACGAGAATTAACATATTTCTGCCAGTTTGAAAAATGGCTTTTAGAACTTTCTAATAATGTTTCTGAATTGTTAAATTGATTGTAATTTAATGGGTAAGTAATAAATTTTTCCTCATTTTTCAATACTTACTTAAAGCCAGAAAGAAAAGTAGATGCAGATCAAATACTTGATAACATAAAGGAAATGCAAGAATAAAATGCATATTGTGTCTGTCTTCTCTTTACCAGTCTGGCCTGGAAGGAATTGGCTTACAATTTTTTGGAATAATAATTAAAAGTATGTAAACTTTTAATCACACAAAAATGCTAAATCAAACATTTATGTGTAGTTATAGCATACATACAATTTGCAGAGAAGAAAATACACTGTGTGCTTGGATTAAAATAGGAACATAATCCTCTATATTTAATCAATTTTGATATACATGTTTTCCACATTGAAAATCTCTGAAGTCAAAGTTTCATGCCCAAAACTGCCTAAATTAATCAGATATAGAGGTGATTCTTAATTACCTGTGGTACTAAGTAATATAAGACAAGGTTACAAAATAGGCAAATATTGTTTAATTTTCATTTCAGTCAACATTTTAAGCTATCTGTTGTAAAATATATCAATAAAACAAATCAGTGGTATCACAGTTATGACATACTAGTTTTGCTCTCTCTTTTACTTCTCTGATGAGAGTGCTAGAACTTTTCCCAGAACTGTTGCTATTCTCTTGACCAGCTTAGACAAGACTTTATCTTCAAGACCCACCAGGGATTATATAAGTGTTTATTTCTGATCATTAAGGATTTTGGTACTCAGCTAAGTCTTTATAGCACCTACACACTTTGTGACCATGTATATGAATCATATTAAGTCCTTGCCAATGATTTTTGCTTTTACTCATCCAAAGTCTAGTCACCCGAGCCATGTTTAGGCAATGCTCTTTCTAAGTTTCTCCAAAGTCTTTAAGTACCTATAAGATTGCCTCTGTCAACCTCATATCCCTCCTTTTCTCTCCTTTTCTGATGCTATACCTATTTTTTTACCTCACTGACACTGAAAGCCTTTTTATTTTTCTGGAGAGTTGGTTACTAGGAATCAAACTCATGACCTTGCACTTGCCAAGCAAACACTTGTACTGCTGAGCTACATCCTTGGCCTGACATTGACAGGCTTATCACCCCTTTTCCACACAGTTATGGGTCCCTACTCACTTTTTTCTTGATATAAAATAAAGTCAAGACTTCATTATGCTTACATTCAATATTCACTGAAGAATACTTTCAAATTTTTTATTCTCTGGTATTTTATCTGATAATCTTGGTTCAGTTCAACCTCCCATTCTTTCTACCCTTGTACCTGGAAAGATGACTCCTCAAAAATAAGTCATGCAATAATATAGAGTGATTATATTAGAGAACTAGGGTCCAAAGCTGTAGTTTTGTGCTTAAACTCTGTTCAAAACTATTTTCCCTACTTGACTAAACTTACAACACTGGTGTTAAACTGGTAACTGAGGAAGACCCATATAAACTTACTAGCTTCACTTGCTCTTAGTTAACTTAAAAAATCTCTAATTTTGGGTGTCACACAGCTCAGCAACATATTGTTTCTGACCTACTAACTTTACTGTAGATGATGTTTCTGACTAAAGCCACTTATAGGGTTAAAAACCATACTCCAGAGGATATTATTCCCCATCCTTCTCTATCTTCTTTGGTTCTTCATGGAAAAGCAGCCTTTTGCTATCTTCTCTTTTTTGTGAAAAAGAGGCCTTTGTATAATAAGAATTGATTGCAGAATAAGCCATCCCTGAAACTAAAAAGACATAGATAGTAAGATTTTAAACAGTAACTTTTCTTTAGATTTATAGAACTCAGATCATGGTATGACCTACAGAGAACAGCCCTTGCATTGGAAAATCAGAAGCACTTGAGCTGGGAAAGATGGCACACATCTAGCATTCAGGAGACCTGAGGCAGGAGGATTGGAATAAGTTCAGGGTCAGCCTGGGTCACGCAGTGAATTCAAGGTGAGCTTGGACCACAGAGTGAGAGCTTGTCTCAAAAAACAAACAAATGAAATCAGTTCACTGAAATTTGTAACTACACAGAAATTTGTAATTAGCCTGGTGCCACTTATGTGATGGCCCTCCAGCATTCTATGTGGACCTTGTCTGCTCCCCAAATAACATGGCTTTTGTTTACTTTGTTGGTTTGCTAACTTTGCTAACTTTGCTATCTTCTTCTTTGTCAAGTCTTTGGCTTATTGGAGTGTTGAACAACACGTGTAAGTTTATGGTTTCAAATCTTCAAGTGTCTTTTTTCATATCCCTGCCCCTCTATTTCTTTTAATTTCAGAAGAACTTATTGTTTCCAATTCCACATTGAAAATAGCAGTCAACAACACCACATTAAGAGTTTGACATTCTACTGACAACTATAGTTGTTAATCCATAGCTGTGGGTTGTCCCACAGATGCCTAGATCCAACCAATCAACCATGGACAAAACATGTGTGGTTAAGACTAAGAAAGTTGCATCTGTCCTGGAAGTAGCTATTTTTCTTGTCATCATTTTGTAAACAATATAATGCAGATAGAATATTAGCATAGCATTTACACTATTTAATATAGTATAAATTATCTATGAATGTCAGACTATATAGAGTGCATGTATAGGTTACATTCAAATACTGTCCCAGTTTATATAAAAAAGTCTTGAGCATTCACAGAGTTTGGTATTTAAAGAGGTCCCAGAACCAACCCAAAACAAATGTGAGGAACAACTCTGTGTGCCTCTCTTCTGAGCTACAGATTCATATCAATCTATTGGATGGCTCTTTCTACTGCTCCCCAAAGTACTTCCTAGTTCAAAATGAAACATACACTCTTCCCTCTAAATTGAGTATTTTAGTACCTTTTTATCACTAGGTGACTAGTAAGCTAGTAGACTGGATTATTCAACTTCCATTTCATATACATTGACCTTGAAAACTGAAGCCCCTATTTTTCTCTATTTTCTGAATTCTTTAGATGCTTAGGGTCATTTTCTTCAATTTATAGTGGCTCTTACTGAGTCCAAGATTTTGTCTTATATTGTTGTCTAAATGCTTCATATGTTTAAAATGCAACTTTTCATTAAACCACCAAACTCCTCAAATTGAGCAAAATGTCTAAAATTAATTTGTATTTTCTGTGTAATTTAGTATCTGATAATTCTTAACAAATATTCAGTAATGAAAGGCATTTTTGATTTTTTTTTTCAGGTAGGGATTAAGACCAGGGCCTTGTGCATGCTATGCATGCTTGTTCTATCACCAAGCTTCATTTCCAGCCCCCTATGTATTTTACTGTAATAAATGATATGAAGTAAAAATGGATCAAAGAAAACAAAAAATGAATTTGAATAAAATAAATAAATCTGCTCCTGAAATACACAATATTGTTTTGTGAGATATGAACCCATATCCATTTGTATATTCTTTCTCTTTTAAACAAAAGCAATAAAATAGAGTTTAGCAAGTAAGTACAGAATCCTAGAGATGAAAAAACTGAATTCTCAAAGGTTTTGGCTTACCCAAGTTGACCCAGTGAGTTCTCCTAATGATCCAAGTCTCTTCCCTCAGGTCACATTGCTTTAGTTACTTTCTCATTCCTAGCTTTAGAAAATGCTCAACACCCCCAAGGTAAAGGATACACAAGGATATCAGTTTTGAGTGCATTCTGCGAGGCAGGGTACCTTGCAACATTTAGAAGATACCAAGAAAAAGAAGAACCCAATGAATCTCTTATTCCCTTATATTCAAAGTTCAAACAAAATCTTATTTACATAAGTTACTTTTCTTACTGGATTTTCTCACTGTATTTATTTTCTTGTTGATAACTATTAAATTGTTAGGTACAAAAATGGTTTGAGAATGCAGTGTCAAAAGCATGTAACATCAGGCATTTAAGCAACAAATAACTTCAATTTATTTGTGTTGGAATGAATGAATGGAAGATATTAAGAATATTTAATCCAGTGTTTCTTCAAATTGGGTATCAGTACTATCCATTCTGTATCTTAAAGTCTTTACTGGTTTCCTTTGTTATGCTTTCTTTTAATTGTGATGAAATATTTTAGTTTAGGTATGGCTCCAAAATGTTATGTTTTCCGTGAAACAAATTCATGTTTTCTCTGGTGCATTGATTTTTTTATGTTGTTTATTTCTTAATACTTACTCTTTAGCCATTTTAGCTACACTGAATCATTCCCTAAAGCACAATTATAATATTTTCAAGATCTCAGAACAAAAAGTAATGCTTGGACATAAGGAGCAAAAGAATTTTTCAGTGTGCTGTTACTCCAGTCTGAAGCAAGTAACCATGTCAATCTCTACAGTTAATAGCACATGATTCTTTACCAGTACAGCACTATGAGGGATTTTCAAGTCTATAACCTCCACAAACTTTCTCCTCCTAGCCACAATTCTTTTCCATAGTAGCCAGTTGAAATAAATTAAAATTTAAGTAATTAAATTTTAAAATAACCATGACAATCTTACATTATAGTTTATTGCATTTATAAAAATGATTTACTTTGTTGGTTTTGTGAAATCTTATTGATTTACTCTAAGTCATTACATGTTAGTAGCAGCACTAAGTTCTTATCATAATTGCTTTTGGATTATAAACTTCTCAAAGATGAGGACTGCTTCATTTATAGTTACATGTAGTATAGTTCCCACTCTCTTTTGTGTACTCTTCTTGCATCATTCGATTTTTAGGTCACTGATCACAGTCTTGTCACAGTTTTCTTTTATTATAGCCAAGTATAAGGGTCAGTTTCTTCCGCACTATAAGTAGGAATTCGGCAGTTATTTCCAGCTGGGCAGAAAGGGTGGAACAAGGAGAAATGGAAGATGAATGCAACACAATTATGAAGAATCTGAGGGAAGCAAAGCAGTGAGGCACTTTGGAAAAAAAGACAGATATCTGTGACTATGACTTTATTAGTGTGCTGCTGAAAACTAGGTATACAAACAGCTATAGGAAAGAATTACACTATAGGTAGAAACTTCTGTGGTAGTATGTTTCTATGGGACCCCAAGATTAATGAAGGCTACTGTGACGGTTTATCATAATACATGAGTTTGATTGGATTAAAAATGCCACTTTTTGGTGCATCCAGGTAGTTCATAGAAGTGTGACCTTGAGTGGTATAAGTGATATTTGGGCTCTTTCCTTTTTGGCACTGTTCTCCTGCTGTGTTTCCCACCCATTGTGAACCAGACAGCTTGGGGTTTTTGGTTTGTGTTTGTTTTTGTTTTTTTGGTACTGGGGATCAAACTCACAACCTCACGTTTATCAGGCAGGCACTGGGCCACTGAGCTATCTTCCCATAGGCAACTTTATTTTTCCATGCCCTTCTCTCAAGATGTTTCTTTCTTAGAGATAGTCAGTCATGGACTGGATCCCCTCAAATAATGAACTAAATTAAGTCTTTCCTCTTTAAAGTTATGGGTACTGGTTACTGTGTCCCAGAGACCCTCCCCCCTAAAAAAGTTGAAAATTGGTAGAAGTTTAGGTTCATTGCCGTAACTATATATGATCATGTGATCTAGAAACCTTTAGGGTTGGTTTATATGTTATTGGAAAAGTTTGGAGAAGGGAGCTGAGGAAGCACTGGAACTCTGTAAATAGAGCTTAATGGGTGATTCTGTGGGAACTCAGAAAATCAGAATGCTGATAGGAATTCAGACAATAAAGAGAGTCTCAGAAGGTTTCCAATGGAAAATGAAGATTCTGTTGGGAAATGGACTCGAGGCTGTGCATGTTATATTCATTTTGCCCATGCCATAAGACTTTTTATAAGGTGACATTCAAAATGGCAGACTAATCTGACCAAAAATTTCAAGACAGCTGAAGACTCAAATTGTGGCCTGGATAATACTGGCTGCTTTTAACCAGATTTATTGTGAAAATGGGGCAAAAAAGCAGAGAACAAAAATCTGAAAAAAAATTTAGTCCAAGAAGAATTTTATAAAGTTGGGGACAAAGGAGATGTGATTGCTGAAGAATTTAGTGTCATTAAAAAGAAACCAAGTAATTTGCACAGAGACAAGAGGAAAGATGCCTTGAGGATTTCTCAGAAATCAGCAAGAACTGTCCATCATAGGTTAAGGGGGCACAAATGTCCAATGTTCCTACAGTCCTTGCTCAAGGTCAGGTGTCAAGGGAATTGGGTTCCCATGATTAATTTCACTGTGATCAGCTATCCAGATACTCAGAGGCTGCTGCATCTGTGGTCCAAGGAGTCTTGGCCACTGCTAAATCTTGGTGTTGCCCATATGATGCCAGTGTTAGTGGCCAGCAGAATGCAAGAATTGTGGGATTGAGGAATGGATTCTCACAGTTGGAGCAAGAATTTGGAGTTCTTATAAGGTATTTAAGACATGGGAAAGTGTCTCAGCAAGTCTAGATATCTGGGAAATGTTTCTTCTTTCTGAGATACCTAGTTTTTGCTGACTGTTTAAGAACACATTTAATGTGTCTAAAGATGTACATTGATGTTGCGCACTATCAAGACCTTTTGCTTAGACTTCATGAAAGGCTCTTCAAACTTACATACAGATGTCTGTATGCTTTAACTTTTTTGGAAAACAAGTTATTAGTTCTTTGGAGGAATGAGTAGTTCTCATATTTATTTTTATCATGTGCTGTTTTAGTTAGCGTTAGTGCAGTATCTCATGTCAATCTGGTATGTGCTGGGTAGGAGAGTATCATCAGAGAAATTTTGTTGCTGAGAGATTTAACCCTTTTGCCACCACACATTTTTTGTTAATTTGAGACCACATATGATTTAACACATTCCCACCAGCATGAACCACCAGTGGTACATGCATGACTGTCCCATCAAACAGCTTGTCCCACTACTGGTAGAATTAGTACAGTGATGCATGAGACAGTCACACGTGTACCTTGAGTGATTCAAACCACCTGACAGTGAGACATATGAATAACAGAAGGTGTTATATGAATAACAGATGGTGTTATATGAATAACACCATTATGAATGTGTTCAAGAGATGAATTTAGGTATCAAGTTCACAAGGGTAGACTGTGACCATGAATCATATGTCAACTTGGTTGGACTAAAAAATGCCTAACAGATTAGTGAAGCATACGTTTGGGTGTTTCTGGATAGTCTTGGCAGTGTGACCTCGAGAACTATTTATGGACCTTGAGCTTTTTCGTCTCTAATTCTGTTTCCTTCTTCTGCTTCTAGGCCACCACACCATGTACTAGGCATTCCCTTCTATCATGTTTCTGTCTTGGATCTACCCAGCCATAGACTGGATAACCTGAATCTGTGTATCAAATAGATTTTTTCTTCTGTTAAGTTGTGGGTATCAGACACTATGTTCAGTCTTGGGAAAATTGACCGAGATAGCTACATATGCCAGCCTGTTCATATGCTTGTCTTCCTGTACAGTATAAACTCATCCGAGGCAATGAACTGTGAGTGTCTGATAGGCCATGTCTTTTAACTAGTATTATTTGAAACTGAGTAAATCTCAGAATGTCTCAGCACTCTTGTATAATCTTCTTCATTCTTTCATAAGCGTGCTAATGTGAGCATGTGCATGTTTGAGCATGTGTAACAAAATGAGAGCATTTACTTACATGGCTATAATTTAGATGATTCTCCAACTCCACCAGAATCCTCAATCCATTTATTTTAATAACTTTCCATGCTTCTTCCTCATATTTGTAGCTTTCATTCTTTCTTTTCCATGCTTAAATTCCAGTCAACCATTGTTATTAAACCTTTCCAAACTTCCTCAATTCCACTGATTCTTGCTTTTACTTGTGTGACCAAACCATAAATCTGGTTAAATTCATCTCCCATCCCTCTCTATGCCTCCTCTCTCCTAGTTAAATGTGGTTGGAGTAAAATACATAATTAGATAAATCATTTTTAAATTCTTAATTATAACATTGGATGAGGTCCTTCATACATTACAGTAATTTGTACTCTGCCTCTTCATGGCATTCTCCTTTTCCATCTTCTTGAATAACTATTTCACCTTTTCTCCTTTCCCTCAAAACATCAATCACCTTCACTTTATCCTTTTTCTCAGCTGAAAGCCGTATCAACCTCATGAAGAAACTGGAGCATTCAGAAAAGAATTTCTGCAAACTCCCACGTGTCTATTCTCATCCAACATCTGTGAGCATTTATTTTTCCTCCTATTACTGTGGATGAGCTGTTCATTCTCCTTGTTAAAGCCTAGAATTTACTAATTCCTTTATCATGCATTCAAAAAATTGTTTCATTCTCTTTTTTCTCTCAAGGACCATTTTTATCAGCATGCAAATAAGCTATTTTCTGTCATAAAAACAACCCTTTCTCAATTCCAACTACCTTGTCATTTCTCTGCTCCATTTTACAACAACAAAAAGTCCTTGAAGTATCAATGCAAATTCGATGTCTCCAGTTTAACTCCTCTCTTTCTCTTTAAACCACGATAATCAGGTTTTTGATTCTAACATTTCAATGAAAATAGCCTTGTCAACATCACGGGTGACCTCCATGATAATAAATCCAAACCGAGTTCTTAGTCCCTACTTTATTTGATCAACAGTATTTGCCTTTTTTTTTTCTTTGCACTTGGCTTCCAGTACTGTACAGCTTCTTGGTAGTCATTCTCTAACTCTGGATTTTTTTTTTTTTGGCATTACCTTAACTGGTCCCTGCTCATCTCTGCTGTTTAATATTACACATTCCCTCATGATTTCATCTAATCTCATGATTTTAAATACTATTTATATGATCATAACACCCAAATGTATATATTCAGCCCCTGCCTCTCTCTGCTGAACCAGACTCTACATCTAAATCGTAGTGTTATATCAATTTGTCTAGAGAATAACACAAAAATAATATGTCTAAAATAGAATTTCTTACCTTCCCTTCAACTAAATCTGTTCAATGTTGGTTTCTCTCATCTTGATCAATAGAGACACTTTTTCCTAATTTCACAAATATCGTCAGTTTTATCTTCAAAACATATGTGGAATGTGACCACTTGTTACCACTTCCTGTCCTAATACTCTGGTCTGTGTTGCCATAGTCATTGCTTAGGCTTCTGAAGTAGTCCCCTAGCTGGCCTTCCTACTCTTTTTCTTGCTCTTCTTCAGACATTTTTCAAAGAGGCAGTCAAGATGATTATTAAAAATACTATACTATATCAATTATCCATGGAAAATTTTTCTAATGGCTTCCCCAGTTTCAGAGTGAATGACAAAGTCTGTACATTAATCTACAAGAATCTACCCTATCTGCCCCATTTCTTACTCTTCAATGGACCTCATATACTACATTCTTTCATGTTCACTTTTCTCTATCCACTATCTCCTTGCTCTTCCTGGAACACAGATTTTGGTCTCAGAATAATTACATATAGATTTCCTACTTCTATCAAAATTCTTCAGTAGCTCTGCATGGCTTTTTCTATCATTTCTTCCAGGTAACATTTTCATTGTCTTCTAACTTGACCAAGTCTCCTATATGGCCTGAAAACCCCATACTCCCTACTGTTCTTTCTTCTATATTATTTACCATTTCCTAAGATACCAGGAAATGTTCCTCAGTCATATGTTTTGTTTCTTTTATCCTAAAATATAAGTACCATGAGAGGATATATATTTTGTTACTGAGTACTTTAAATAATCATTACTTTTAGTGCTTGTTTAATAAATATTAGTTGTATGACATTAAAGGAAAAAATGGACTGCAATAACAATGATAGAGAAATTTAAAATTCCTGATAATCTAAGGAATCAAAATATAACAAGAGGGTACAAGGACAAAAACTTGAGTTGTCCGTAACTGATAAGAAATTTATTTTGATTGGAGAAGTAAAAGGCACTGACAATGTTTTTTACCCCTTAGTGAGAAAATGTCAGCAAATAGAGTTAATTAAAAGGTCAGCATTACCTGCAAAGAGGAAATCCTTACCTCTTTACCATTCTTTCAAAATGACATGAAGACTACAGAATATATCATATCTAGCTCATATTGTAGGTACTCAGTAAATATTTGTAGAATGAGCAAAAGTTATTGAATCATCAGAGAATCCATCTGGTGTCACTTCCTATATCCAGGGAAGATAAAATGAGCACCAAAGATATGTAATGTTTTATATGCTATTAAATTTATAAGTATAATTTTGCTTGCAAAATTGATTCAAAAAATGTCTTTATAAGTAACCAAAACACAGTCACAAATAGAACTTTTTGGGGAAACATCTTTATCCTAAAACTTGCAGAGAAAAATCTGTCCATTCCTTAATTTATCCTTTAGCTATCAGTATGGAATAAGTCTATGACAATATAAATAAGTAAATAAATAAATATTCTGAACATATCAATTATAAGGTTTATAAAAGTAAAATTTTAATAAAACTCAAATATTCACTGGAATATTTCAAGATAGATCAATGGACATATCCTCAAAGCCACAATATCTCTTGATTGCATGAAAGTATGATGACTTTCTTGCTCATCTCAATTCAGCAATTAATATGTTTGAATTGGTGGAAGATTTTTCCTAGGGTCTTCTCATTTTGAACAGAAATTTCCCTTGCAGCATGATCTATTCCTGGTAATGTTCTAGTTTTAGCAATTTTCATGAGGCCTGTATAAAAATGTAACATATGCTGGGCATTTGGCCCATTGCAAAGACTGAACTTTTACTTAAACAACTAGGCTTTTAAAAATATTTTACCCATGAATGAATAAAAATCTTAGCCTAAGAACTCTTGAGATATTGATGGGATTTCACTTTTAACTGAGTCATATATAATATTTATTCATCTAAGATCAATGCATTGCAGCCCCAATGCTACATTCAGCAAGGAAAAACAGATGCATGAAAGGTCTTAGTGTTAGAAAATTTGGTCCTATCAAAGAATTTCAGTTTAGTTTAGCATAATGTATTTTGTTCATATTCACTAAGCAATGATTATTACTGGAAATATATGGCATCATCTGCCATATTTTGGAAGTTACAGTCTTTTTTGACTCATATCTTCATGCATTAAGAATATCAGAATTCTACTGGAGACTGTGATGAAATAAATGAAGCCACTCTTGCCCTCCTGCCAAAAGAAACTACAAAACTGAACTAAATATGTGAGACAACTGTTTTTAAGCACTTACCACAAACAGCTCAAGACTGCAATCATTGAGAAAACAGCACAAAATAATCACCACAGTTGGATGGCTTCCTATTTAGGGTTATTTTCCAGATCACAGCTCAGGGAGAGAGAGCCAAAGTAAGGCTGATGGTCTCATAAAGCAAAAGAGGGAAAGTACTAGGATTTTGGAAATGGAGACCTCATAAATCTACACAGGAGGTCCTGAGGGACCCTGGCGCATGTGTAGGGAGAAATACGTCAAAGCCTGTCAGATGGTGGCTGTTGTAAATCTTAGAGATGTCCTATAATAGAGACGCAAAAGGCCTTGAAATGCATTGAGCAGTTTGAATATTATTTCAGCCTTCTTTCGTACCTTGGTCATTTAGTTAGGACTCAGGAAAGTCATGTTTAAGGAATAAGTACTGCTTTAAAGGAAGAGACATACTTATAGAACTGAAGAAAAAAATATAGCAGACCTAACAAAAAATAAAATAAAATCAAGTCTGAAAGAAACAAAGAATTTGCTAATAATTTACCTTCCTCCCAGAACAATATTCAAGTGCTCAACAAAAGCAGACAATATAACAAAGACAAGATAATACTAATAATACTCAATACAATTTTTAAAAATTACCAAACTTGTGGAGCAGTAGAAAAATGTGCACCCAAAACCAAGAAAATACAATCCAAATAACCCCAAAAGGCTTCCAAATAACCCAAAACTTGCAATTAGTAGACAACAACTTTAAGAACTATAATCAATAAAAATTAGCCAGGCTGAAAAATAAGGAGAAAAAAGACTTGAAATAGAAGTAACAAAAGTCTTAGAGACTTGTGGGAGTAAGAGAAGCAATTTGCCAAATATGTAGCTTGAGTTCCAGAAGGAAAGGAGAAAGTTAATGGACCAGAAACAAGAAGTAAAGACCATAGATTTCCAAAATTTTGTGAAAATATTAACTTATAGATCCCAGAAACTTATGAAATCTCATATAGCATACATAAAAGGCTAACCATATCCAAGTATACCAGAATCAACTTTTTGATAAGTATAAAGAAACTGTAAAAAATATAAAATATATACAGAAAAATAAAAATGCATATTTCATACAAAGATACAAATGATGGCAGAGCTATCACTGGAAATATGCAGACTACCAGAAAATTAAATATCTTTAGAGAGATAAAATGAAAATAAAAACATAAGCCAATTTTTGCACACAGAGAAAAATGTCCTTCTTGATAAATTAAAATAAAGGCACTTTCAGGTGAGTAAAAATTGAATACTCGTTTATGATACAACTGTACTGCACATGCTAAAGGTACTTGAAAATCATACCATGCTAACCATAAATCAACAAGAATGATAAAGAATCAATAAGAAGGAATGGGGAATACAAAGGTGTAAATACGTAGACAAATATAAATGATTATCTTTCTTCCTCCTCTTATTTCCTTTTAAAAATTACTGATTGCTTAAAACATAAATAAAACTGTTTCCACTTCATAATATACAAGGTAGTAAAGCACACCGTAAGAATTATATTAAGAGCTGTGGAATAAATGGGATTGTTCCCTGGTAGGATTCTTACATGTGCTATCACATGAAGTGGGACAATAGTAATTCAAAGAACATTTAAATAAATTAAGAATGCATAATCTCTCATGAAATAATTAAAAACCAAAATACAAAAACCTTGATCAGAGATCACATTAGAGCCCTAACAACTTGCTTCAAGACTGTCCTGAAGACATACTTGGGCAGGTCCAGTTCAATAGGGAACCCAGTAATATGAATGGTTGAAGCAGATACCAACTTGGCAGAACTTTGTTGTGAAATGACAGGCACCAATCCTGGCCAGCCCCCATAAACAGCTGCAGTGTCCTTACATACATCAACTAATTGCCTTCATCTTGCTCCGTTTTAGAGTGTGAACAGTGCCCCAAATAATTTAATGAGAAATGCATGCACTTTTTCAGACTTTTTCAGACTTACACCTGTACTGAGGAAAAAAGAATAAAAATATTGTTACAAATAGGGATTGAGTAATAGACTGAATGGTATGTTATAGGAAGAACCATACAGATTTAACATGTTTGTTAGAGAAATCAGGAGAGTTGGGATCCTTTCTCTGACAATAAAATTTTTTCTAATACTTTGACATATCATATAATTTGACTGTATAATGGTATTTATATTTTTTAGCTATTTTTAATAAAAGCAAGCTTCACTCAGTGAATTGTGTTTATTGACATAATTCAAGCCCTTTGACTCATGCCATCAAAAGAAGTTTTGATACACCTATTTAATTCTAGTCTTTTATTCTCATTCTTTTATGCTTTCATCTCTAGTTCTTTAAGGTTTTCAATGATAATGAGAAAGATAAGTGGTAAGAATGTCTGTAAAACAAATAAGATGACATCTGCTTTTAAGAGCAGCTCTCTTCCTGTATACTGAGTTAAACCAGAAGGCTGTCAAATCATGAACTGCTTGACAGTATATTTTCTCCACTAGTAAAGTATGCATTGGTTCAGGCAACAAAATCTCACTTTGTAAACTATGTCCTTCTGAAATGCAATAAATCCTTGAGCAAATTTGTCATTCAAATCATAAAGTGAAAATTCTCAGAGTAGTATTCTTCCAGGGACTTTCCCACTGATAAAATGAAAACTTTTGTTCATTGTAGGGACAAAGGAAATTAACACACATATCCACATTCATCAAAAAGAATACATAAAACTACATTTCCTGGACTAAGGTATCTGCACAGCATGTAATTACATGAGCAGATTTATACCACAGATTCAATTGTTCTTTTGTTCATCTACCATTCAGACACTGCATGTTTCATGGACTCCGACCTCAAGGACCTCACCTATGTGTTACGAAACACTCCATGGACACAAATATATAATCTAATGCAAAATGTCAGTTACCAACATATATCTCTTACATACTAGAGAAATCAACCTTACCTAGAAATCTAGCCTTTCCTCTTGGCTTCTGGATGTAAACTCTAAACCCTTGGAATGTGATGCTTGATCAGAATGTCTTTGTTTGCCTGTCAAATAAATAACAATGCAATTTAGGGAGAGGGCTATGAGCTCCATCCCGTTTTCCGAGGAGCTGGAGAATGAGATAGAACATGTGGGCTTACATGTTAGAGCCCCAGTAAGAACTCTCCACACAAAGATTTCAGTGAGATGCCTGGTTGACAGTACTCTGTGTGTATTGTCTAACATAAATGCTGGGAAAGTAGCACTGTCCTGACTTTGAGGCGAGGGAAAACTAAAAATCCAAGTTTGGTCTTTTTTCTGGACTTAGCCCAAATTGCTTCTTTCATTAGCTGCTTTTGATATTAACAATCCAAATCTTGAATTGTAATATCTTTCAGTATTTTCTGTGAGTACTTACAGTGAATGATCAAACTGACAGTGTCCTTGGGAATTCCTTGAACTGCAACTGATTTCATAATTAAGATGGTCTTGCAATCTGCACTGCCTCTACTATTGCATCCTCTACATCTTTACTATCTTATAAACTCTTCACCTGGTATGGACTTAATACTGGACTTTATTCTGAGAGTGCTGCTTTCTTGAAAGCTCTTTTAAGAGGTGGAATTTTCTCTACTTACTGCATTGCTTAGGCCTCTGAACCTTGGGTGAGGATAGGTATTTTCCATTAGGTGTTATTCTGGGCCATTCTCCTAGAGGTTTCAAGAAAATTAAATTAAATTATATGGCAGTGCTGAGGATTGACCTTGGGTATCGTATACTCTGCTACCATAATCCAGCCCAAACCTTCAGGTTTGAATCTTGCGCTATCACTTTTTGCTGCCCATTACCTTCATTGTTTCAATCATCTACTGCCACAGCTCCAGATCACATTTCCTCTCAGAGTTACCACCGATCTGGTAACTAATTTCTTTACCTGCTTTGTGAATGTGTGACTCTTCTTAGAAAAGTACCATCCTGAACAAACTCCAGGTTTCAATTTGCACCAATCTTGACTCTAGTCCAATGCAGAATCATATCATCCTGAATTGATCTTGCCGTATACTTACAGCCTAAATTCTCTCCCATGATTTTTATTGAAACTTTTGAGGTCATTTGACCATACAACACAACAAAGTTTTGATTTTATACAACATTATATAGTTTTTAGCTCTTTAGTCATTTTATGGGACAAGAATCAAAGAACTCTCCTAGAAAAACTTTTATAATACATTTATTTTTATTAGTTTGTTATATTTCAAACTCATTGAACTTTCTTTAGTGCCCTAAAATGTAACTTTTGCTTGGAATTCAAAAGTAAAAGATACCATCCCTGTTCTCAATGAGGCCACTGTTTTCAACTAGAGGATGGGGAAGAAATTCAACTATACAATCAGACCTCACATCTGAGAATATAACCATGTATCAAAAGCTTTGAAGATGTTAGCTTAACATACGTGTATATATGTGAAAACATACTAACAAAACAGAAAAGAAGTATTCACAATTGCTGTCCTTGTTTCTGTAAGTTATTCTTACAGAATAACTTCTGTAAGTTATTGCTGGTATTTATAATTACCTTTTTCTACTACCCATTCTGTATTCCCTTAGCCTTCAGCAAGCACCTCAAGGATTCTTGACTTTTTACCTGGTGAGGTAACTCTTATTTCTATCCCTGAAGATTTTGGATCATTTGCCATCCTGCCTATATTGGATTGTTTTGGTCTCCCACTGAATTTAACAAAACAGCATGATAATACCAGGAGATGTGCACTGTATTTTCTTCAGTGAAAACATATTCTATCTTAGCTCCATGTGGAGTATTGGTCTCATTTCCCCTTAAGAATCTGAATCTAAATCCCCAGCCAGTGCTGTAATTTCCATTGTAGACTGTTGACTCAGAGGATCCCAAAATGACTAGGGTGAAGTCTTAAACTTCTGGTTAAGAGGCATCATTGCTGTGCCTTCTGGTAGAAGCCTTCTGTCCTTCTGGAACAAAGAATTCTAAGCCACCAAAGCATAATGTCATAGGAAAAAGAAGCAAAATTTTATTAGTGGGTTACAGGAGTAATGATGAGTGGTTCTATTCACATTTTCATCCTTTGATTCATGAGCCAATGAATTTTGTATCTGATACGAAGAGCACCAAATATTAGACACTCATTGTAGTGCACACAGTCTTGTGGAGAACCTTGCATCAGCCCTTTATTGACACCCACATGGTGCTATAACTTTGTCTTCAAAAGGGCATTCCATTGTTATATCAGTCCAGCTACTTTTTGGAAAATAGGAAACATAGAAAGACCAGTGAATTCTATAAGCATGAGCACATTGCTACAATATTTGACTATAGAGTGTGTTCCTTGGTTAGAAGCAATGGTATGCAGAATACCATGATGGTAGATGAGGCATTCTCTAAGTCTAGATGGTAGTTTTGGCCGAAGCATTACATGTAGGGAAGACAAATTCAGACTAGAATAAGTGTCTATCCCAGTAAGAATGAAGTGCTATCCTTTGCATGACGGATGTGGTCCAATATAGTCTGCTTGCCCCTAGAATTCAGGCTGATTACCCCTGGGGAATGGTGTTGTGTTCAGGACTCAGTGTTTATCGCTGCTACTAGCATGTTAAACATTCTGCAGTGACTACAGAAAGGTCAGTAACAGTGAGTGTAAGCCCATGCATAACCTCCATTCCTGTACCACGGCTGCTGTGTTAATGAGCCCAATGGCAATGAAAAGGGTGGCTGAGGGAGGAGGTGGACTGCTATCCATAGAATGGGTCACCCTATCCACTTGATTACTAAAGTCCTCTTCTTCTGAGGTTACCTTTTGGTGAACATGTATATGGAACACAAACATCTTCGCATCCTTTACACATTTGGAGAGATCTATCTATTCAAGTGCCTCTTCTCCAAATGTGTTCATCACCACTTTTCCAGTCATGTTCCTTCCAAGTTTCTGACCATCCAGCCAGACCATTGGGTATAGTCCATGAGTCAGTATATAGTAACATGTCTGGCAATTTTTTCTTCTTAACTAAGTGTACCATCAGATGCACTGCCCAAAATTCTTCCCACTGTGAAGATTTCTGTGCTTCAGGAATGTCCTAGAAAAGGGTTTTAGTGCTGCAATTGTCAATTTTGGGGTATTGCCTGCCTAGTGTGAAGAATCAGGCTCTAGTCTTCTCTTCTTCCTTCAACTGATCATAGGGTACACCCCCATGAGGCCATTGGTACATTCTGGAGCACAGAAGGCAGTGTGGCCAGAGTAGGAGTCACTTTTTCATGTAATTTACTTGACTCTTCAGAATGTGTTCAGGTCGTGATGTATGTATCACTTCCGTTAGACAATGGACCATTGCTGTGAGCATCCAACTTTCTGACATGGTGGATCAGATAGTACCCAGTTCACGATAGGTTGCCTAGGTCACATGGTGACCTGGAGTCACATGATCAAGTATTCAGTTTACATTAAGGCCTAATAGGAGCCAGGAGCTGTTTCTCACAGAGAGAGTAATTGTCTACAGATGATATTAGAGACTGCTTCAAAATCCTAAGGGCCTCTGCTGTGAATCACCCGTGAGGGCCTGCCAGAGGCTCCCAACAGCATCCACTGAGTGAGTAATGTGTTACCTCCAGAATCCAAGTAGTCTTTGTGCATTTTCCTTATTTGTAGAAGCCAAATGCAACAATTTAGCCTTCACCTTAGAAAGGACAACTCTGTGTGCCCCACACCACTGGACTCCTAGAAATTTCACTGAGGTATGAACTCTGACTTTTATTTGCATTTCTTTCCTATCTTCTGATATGAAAATGCTTTACTAACGAGATCGGAGTGGTTGCTATCTGCTTCTTACTTGGTACAGTGAGCATAGTATCTCCAATGTAATGGATCAGTGAAGAGAAAAGTGATCAAGATTGCTGTGAACTAAGCTGTGACAAAGGGTGGAAGAGTTAGGTAGGTACAGGTGTACTGCTGACTCTGCCAGGTGAAATCAAATTGCTTGTGGGGGCTTTATAGGTAGGTATGGAGATAAAGATATTTGCAAATCAGTAATTGAAGCCCACATATCAGAGGATGTGTTCATCTGTTCAAGGAAGGAAACCACATCTATTGAGTGCCTGCAGTGGGAGCCATAATTTGATTAAGCTTACAGTAATCCACCATTCTTCTGCAAGATCCATCTATGTTCTGCACAGGCTAAATAGCAGAGTTAAAAGGAGATGGTGGCATCAAACTCTTTGATCCCTCCAGGAAGTAGATACTGTATTTGATTTGTTATTTTCCCAGGTGGAGGTAACTTTAATGGCTTCCATTTGGCTTTTCTCATCATATTAGCTCTCACATCACAAGTTAAGGAACCAAGACAGGTATCTTCCAAGTACTAAGGGTATCTATTGAGGTCAGTCTTTCTGGAACTGGAGACATGACCATGGGATGAATTTAGGATTTTATGGGGTCCACTGTGAATTATATCTTGGCTAAAACTCAGTTGATCCCTCACCTAAATAGCCCTTTACACTTACTGGAGAATGACAATGATGTTTTGAATGTCTTGGAATCAGTGTTAGTACAAAATCAGTGTCCAATTATTTCCTTTTCCCCAATATATAATCACCCTGGTAAAAGGCTGTAGGTCCCTTTGAGAAAAGATGGCAGAAAGACTGACTTTTTAGTGGGTCCAAAGGACAGTCAGCCTCACTGGGTTCCTCCCAGACATCTCCATCCCAGTTTAGAGAACCCTACTGTTTTCTGATCAGCACCCTTGTGTTAACTTCAGATGTACTTTCAGACTAAGCATTAAACTTGCACTGTAATTCAGTTAATCACATTATGAGGCATGTGTTTGGTTTGTGTGAGGTTTTTGTATGACTAAAGGGATAAAGACTGAATTGTCTGTCCTCCAGGACACACTTACAAGCCTTTAGGTTATTTATGCATATCCAGAACCAGGAATTTAAATCTTTGAGCTCATTGCTTTCTTTTATTACTTTTGTCAACACACTTAGAAGATTTTAGACTTTTTTCATGTGTGAAGCTCATTATTCTCTTTTAGTAGTTTGTCCAGAGATGTTAGGACCACTATATCTTTTATTCTTCCAAAAATGTTCAAAATATTTTATATAGTCATTAAACTTATTGTATTTCACAACTGGTGAATTAGGATAATCAAATGTATTCATGTTGTATATTACTTTAAATAGTTCACACAACAAACTGTCAGGTACTCCCTACATTCAGGTAAGATCGTGGCAACTTTAGAGTCAACTCCAGAAACCAATTTAAAAAATTCATTGTTATAATTCCATTTTTCTAGAACTGTTCCTGATACTGAAATCTCCATTAGTTAGGGTTCTCTAGAGGAAAGGACTTGATAGAGTTATGACTATGCAGGGCAATTAATTAGATAGACCTATAGGATCGAAGGTGAGAGAGCTGTTAAGAGCCTCAGAAGTAGGAGAGTCCGTGATGGCTGTTTCTGGGATCAGGGGCCTCCACGGTGACTCTGTGAGCACTGGGAAACCGAGTAACTCAGTAGCTGCTTGGCCCACGCAATGGAAACCACAGAACAAGAGCTAGAAAGGCATCCCAGGTCAAAGGCCAGGAAGTTCAGCATGGCTTCACCAGCACGAGTCTGCATGGCAAGGCTGGAAAAACTAAAAATCAGTATCCAAGGTGATTAAAGAAGAAAAGGAAGAGGAAGAAGACTGACACTCACCCAAAATGTAGATACTTCCTTCTTGCACATTTTATCCTGTCTAGGTTGGTGTATGGTTGGTGCCATACACAACTTGTCTACCTACATGTCAGTCACACACACACACACACACACACACACACACACACGGGGGGGAGGGAGAGAGAGAGAGAGAGAGAGAGAGAGAGAGAGAGAGAGAGAACTGTGCTCCACTAAACTTCTTGGTGTTTCTTAATCCAAGTCAACAAACTCCAACTATTGTTAACACCCCGGATGACACCTTTGCTCTCTAGCTCTCCATCTACATGCCTGTTTACTGCTTTTTGCATACCAGACCCCTCCCTCAAGGCATCTGTTTCAGTCCCTCTGTGGCTTAGCTCCCATCTTCAGTTCCCC
>PVJX010012340.1:0-50679 GCA_004027295.1 Dolichotis patagonum
AAATAAAAAAAAAAAAAAAAAGAAAGCATCAACCGGTCACTCAGGATGCTAACTGCTGGGTTCACGCTCTGAAGAAATTCTTACATTAGCAGACAAGAAGATGTGACGGCAGCATTGTTCATAATGATCTCCTCTCATCCCCCCAATAACAACCTAAATGTATATAGTAAGGAAAATTAATAAGCTGTGTAACAGGAAATTACAAAGCAGTTAAAATTAATAAGCAAAACTATATGCATCAATAAGTAAACAATGTTCAATAAGGAAAAAAGTGATTTATAAGATAGGTATGGTCTGTTCCTTTTATATTGTGGTTTTTAAAACCTGTTAAGATATTATTTATGAGCAAAAACACATATTGTAAAGACAGAATAATACTGTATAGCAAATGCATATTATTACTTATTTCTCAGGATAGAGAGAAGGGTTTAAAATATATTAAAATTTTTTTATATAAAACATCTAAATTACAGGCAGATTGCTGCATGTTCACTCATTATCTATTTTGGTCCTTTCTTAGAATCAAAGTGCTATTTTGCTAAAGGTAGCAACTGATATCTCCTGATGACAGAGTAGGGTGCCAAGGAGATAAAAAGCAGAAATCACTGGAAGAGGTTGACTTCACTGGAAGACGGGCCCTTCTGCCTTTGTCTCTTCCTTGAGCCCTGAACACTGGAATGTGAACACAATGAAAGCAGTTGCACCAACCCTCTTTACAATCATGAGATAACCTTAAGAAGGCAAGCCACAAGGTCAGGGAAGACAGAAGGAGCTAGGTCTGTGTCTACTACGCGGATGACATATCTGGAGAGGAAACACAAGTTTCACCTTGTGTAAAGCAAGGTGAGGAGGAAGCTGTGGAGGAAGGAGGAATGCAAGGATCTTTTAGAGGCAGCCACATCTAACACTACCTAACACAGAATGGAAAGGGCAAAACATTAAGACGGTGGGGAAAGGTGGATTCACGACTTGCACTTTCTGTTGTGTTTTTGTATAGAAGTTTTACATCTTTATTTTAAAAACTTTCACTTAGATTTTAAACAGAAAAGCCAGGTGTGGTGGCACACACCTGTAATCCCACTAGTTGGGAGGCTGAGGCAGGAGGATCCTTGAAAGTTGGCGACCAGCTTGGGCTACAAAGTGAGCACAAAGCCAGCCTGAACTGTATAGAGGCCCTGTCTCAAAAAGACAGGAAAAAAAAAGATTTTAAATGGAAATTCTTAAACATTACCCACAAACAACTGTTGGCCTATAGGTCAAGCTAAACTGCAAAGGCAACACATATACTCTGACTACAATGGCTAAAGTATTCATGAAAAACTTGCCAATCACACACTCTTTGAGAGCCATTATTGTATCACTGCCAACCAATACTGCCACTGCTTGTTTGAATAACAAAACTAAGATCCCATAGTCTTTTGGCACTAGGCTACAGATGACAACGACCAAAAAAAACAATGTGGAAATTTCTGTCCTTCTCTTTCCTTATTTTTCCTTCACTGTACATTACCCAGAGTTCACTACTATACTTTTCTTCCTCTACAAGTGGATCATCAAGGAGAAGAAGAAAGTATCAAAGGACACTAGTATTCTCAGATGAAATCTGGTTGTCTTTAATTACAAACAAAAAGGTACTTTTGACCTCCTCTTAATATACTTGGATTAATTTTAAAATTTCTTGGAATTAATTTAAAAGTGACCTTTTAAGATCCAAACAGTTGATGCTGGGACTAGGAGGACCCGACAAGAAGCCAGCTAGCCAGCCTTTCTGGTAAGCTGCTTGGGTTCCATGAAAAGTCAGCGCCCTCCCAAGAATTGGCCATGCTGGGACTAGGAGGATCCAAGATGTCAACTAGCCAGCCTTTCTGGTAAGCCGTGCAAGTTGTGCAGGTCCCAGAAACAGAACCGTCAGATAGTGCCCTCCGCCCCCGCAGTGCTCTGACTACGAATCAAACACACCCCTGCCACGCCCCCCACCTCAAGCAACCGGTGGGTTCAGAGGACAGGCTGAGTTGATACCAACTAAGGTTCATAAAGCAACTAAATGCTGGTACTGTTTACTTGATTATGCAGGTCTGGGGTCTGCAATATGAGCATCTCTTGGGAGGATGACAGTATGCAACATAGCAAATATGGGAGATTGCCTTCTATCCTGTTTTTGAAATTCAATATTGTTCTTATTGTTTTGCTTTGTTCTGATTGCTTTGCTTTATTCAATATTGTTTTGATTGGTTTTATTCTGTTTTATTTTTGGTTTGATTTTGGTGTACCTGATGGAATAGACAATTATTGTGAAGATAACAAGATATACCGTGTTAGCTATTGCTGTTTTCCTAGTATCCTGCTTTGAAGTCCTGTACCAATTTTGCTGCTTTGTTTTGATTGGCTTTGTTCTGTTTTGTTTTGTTGGATTTTACTATCTTTAAAATTTAAAAAAAATCCAAACAGTTTTCAATTTTGCTCAAATAAAAACAAAAGTTGGGGTAGACATACATTTTAGATTTTGACCCAAGATATCAGCCTGCAATATTTATTTACCATTGAAAAAAACAAAGACACTGTTTATTGACATGTATTCTATTTAGTCAATAATTCAACTTCCTAAATTTATCACAAGTACTACACATACCTTTCACTGTCTTTCCTTGACTAGCCAGCAATTCAGTATTTCAATTTTTGTGTCATTGTTCTTTTCTTAATTTGGTTTCACTCTAATGCCATTTAATTTTCTTAGTCTATAACTATAGGAGTTGTCTGCATTATCTTCTGCTGATTTTTCTGTGAACAACTATTCTCTGCCACATTCCCTCAAACAGGTCTTCCCTGTATCCTCAGTCACTTCCACATTAATGTTCATGCTAGGGGACATTTCAAGTACCTTTTCTTGAGATTTTTTTTTTCTCCATTCTTTGGCAGACAGATTATAAAACGTGCTCCCTCATCTTAGAACCAAAAAATCAAAACAAAAACAAACAACCCAGAAATTCAGCTGCTATTTATTTAATAATGTCATAGAAAGTTAAGTGAATTGTTGAAAATGTCCAAAAAATACTTTCATTCACATCAATAACTCAAAATATTTTCTGCATTATTTTTTAAATGCCATCTAATTCTCATAACTGTATTTTATTAAACCTCTGAATACTTATCACTTCTCTATTAAAAACACTAAGCACTTGTATGTTTATCTTTATTATGGACAAAAATATTGACCAAGAGATAAATATTTTGTAGGTGACAATTCTCTACTTGAGTTTTAGAGAATTTAAGAATTAAGTTAAATCATTCATGATCAGTTTTCCAAACACAAATCCAGTACTATGGTACAGCCTAGACTTAGTCCTCCTTGTTACAACCATGAAGTCAAGAGGAATAACTATAAATTTTTAAAAAGAAACATTTAAACATAGTCAATACTTTTTAATGAGAATAAAATAACTTTACAACTTTAAAACTCGTCAGAGGATTGGATACAATGCTATCTCACTACCTAAGATCAGAGAACAGTTACACTGAATTGAAACTTTCAGTTTTGCATTTTGCTATGCTATTACCTATAATATTGCTCTGCACACACTAAGTGCTTAATTTTCAAAAAAAGAAAGAAAACAGCATAGCAGTCTTGAAAAAGACAGACTCTTCATCTGATATAGCCAAGTTTGTGGTTTTCTCATAAAGCATCCTAGTCTTGAGGGAAAGTTACAAAAAAGATGGGAAAAGGTGATAAGTAATAAAAACTTACTTTTTTCCTAAGAACTTTTTCATAACAATCAAATGTAAGTGTGGGCCTTATGTGACTTTTGAGTCTGCAAACCAACTTAAAAAGACACATTAGACACCACTAGGAAAATTTAATGATGCTAATAAAGAGTTACTGTTATACTTTATTAGGAATAGTAAGTGCATTACTGTCCTATTAAAAATGCTCTCATTCTGCAGTTTGGGATGTAGCTCAATGGTCGAGACCTTGTCTAGCACTCATCAAGCCCCTGGATTCAATCCCCAGCACCATCAAAAGAAAGGGAAAAGAAAGATCTCATTTTAAAAAGATTTATACTAAGAAATGTTACAGGTGGAATGACACAATTTCTTCTATTTAAAATATCTGGGCGTGGCATAGGGGAAAATGAGAGGTAAAATATACATGGCAAAATCATGATCTCTGTTGAATCTGGCAGATGTATACAGGTTTAAAGGAGTTCATTTTACTATTTCTGCTTTTACATATGTTAGACTTTTTAAAATACAAACTTAAAGAAATAACTTTTAAATGTGTCTCAGCTAAAAGCTTAATTAGAATTGCCAATGAATTTAATATCTTAACTTTGACAGGTCAAATATTGCAAACACTGGTATTTTGGGAACAAAAATCTGAGCATGTACACATTCATTCGCTTAAACTTACTATTTGTTATATGTCAAGCATATTACAAGATCATGGGAAAAGAAAGATGAATTAGCCAATGTCACTATCCCTAGGGAGAAGACAGTCAATGTGTATTCTTGGTAGTCCAATGAAAGGGTACAGAACAACAGTAAGACAAAAGATGGGGAATGAGAACTGTCTGAATGGTTGTAACGTGCCATATATGTTACATTAATAGTGTATTACCTGCTGCTGGAAGGGAAAAGGAACTACCCAGAAAGTTCTGTTCTCACACCAAGATATCATCTCACCCTAGCATAAATTAATCCAAATATATGAGTGCAGGGCGGGGGTCACGGCGCGTTCCGATTTTGCAGTAGAGAATTTTATCCTGAAAACAACCTTTTCAGGTTGGTTTTATCTTCATTTTGCAGTTGAGGAAGCTGAACAATCAGAAGTTTTAAGGGCAGGCTGAATATAAACATTAAGAGACCCAGAAGGTCTGAAAAGTATGAACTTCCCAGGCTCTGGAAAGTGGTGTCTAACACAAATGAGGGCAGAATTCTGAGAAAAGTATAAAGGACAATGCTTAGGACAAAGAGAAAAAGTTATGTGACACTAGAGGCTGTTTCTGCCAACTCTGCAACAATCAACAGTGGGTTTGGTGATTTAAATGCAACACTGAAAGATCAGAGGAGCTTACAAACTGTGGTAAGTAAAGTTAGTTAGATAACACTGTACTCAACGACTCCAGGGTGAAGATATTTCAGGCTTGGTACTAGCTACATATCAGTTATGTGCAACACAGGTAGGATGAAAAGCACATGCAATGTGTGCAGTTTCCAAAGAAATAAAAGCTAACATTTTATTGAGTGACTGGCTGGCTGCAATCCTGGAGATCAAACCTAGGCCCTTGCACACACCAGGCAAATGCTCTACCACTAAGCTACAGCCCTACTCCAAAGCTTATCTTTTTTTAAAATAGGGATGTAAGTCAAAGGAGGAGAAAGAAAGCATAACAATAATACTAAGTGCACACCTGTAATCCCAGTACTTGGGAAGCTGAGGCAGGAGAATCGCCATGAGTAAGCTCGAGGCCAGCCTGGGCTACACAGTGCCTGCATTACGTAGTGAGACCCTGTTTCAAAACAACAAAACCCCTGAGTGCTTATTAACTGTTTACTGGCACTTTACCCAGTGAAGTGGGTCTATTCTGCTCACCATCTTACAGAAAAGAAAAATGACTCTGGCACACACACTCCCCATACCGCACTCGCTCTGCTGCATGTGCTGCCCACACGGAACATGGCCATCACTTAACAGCAGGACGGAAATTGCACCTAATGGTCAGCTTTGACGAATACATGAAAGAATCAGGGACTCAACCTGCCAGAAACAGGTACAATGGCTAGATAAATTAAATTGTGCCGTCACTTGTGATGGCAAACATCCCACCATAAAAAGCACTGAGAGTGCTTTGAAAACAACAGTTTTCTTGTAACCTGAAAGAATTTTGAAGAAACTACAGCTGATAAAAGAAAAACACACTGTTTACAACTTTACAGATAGTATACTGGTTCAACATCCGGAGTAGGATGGCAAGGAAAGCACAATTAGAAAAATGGAAAATTACTGGTAGGCTACATCATACTGGTAGATTACAATATCATCTATACTTGAGTCTATGAAAAAGAAAAAAATTCCATCATCATTTTGGACAGGAATTAGCTGTAAGAATAAACAAAAAGTTCAGCTTTATGAGAAAATCTCTATTTTTTTCTCATTACTGTGTTTAATTATCTTTATCACAAATACTTTACAAACAACTATTTCAAAATACTGGTTTATATTTGTACTGGAGAAGAAAAAAAACTGAAATCTTCTACCTCTGAAATTTAGAGAAATGAAGTCATACAATTTGTCATCTACTATGTTTAAATCCAACATGTTTTTAAGATTCACCCACGATGCTATTAATATTTCATTTTAATTTTGGTATCACAGAGCAAGAGTTGGCAAACTACCACTTTTGTAAATAAATGTTTGTGGGAACACAGCCATGCCCATTCATTTATGTATGGCTTATTACTGCCTTTGCAACGTAACAGTAAAGTAATTTTGAGAGTGTTATGGCCTGCAAAGCACAAAATCTAGGAACCCTTTACAGAAAGTTTGCTGGCAACTGCCACAATGGTATAGAAGATGGTATGTCTGTTGTTATCCAACTTTAACAGTTTTGTCAAGGTAGCTTTTAATTTAGATTTCCTTGATAATAAATGTTTAGGGCTATCTTTTTCATGTTTACGTATACTGACATCTATATATGTATATATTATATTGTGATTTAAAAAAATTCTTTATCTTTAATATGTTAGGTATGCATTCCATATATTTGAGATTATACAGACTTTATTCTTTTAAGTATAAACAAAAAAGGAAAGTATTTTAACCTTAATATTTAGTACAGACTAATTTACTAACCTTTCCCTTCCACAATTATGCTCTTGTCATTTAAGAAAAACTAGGGTTGAAAACAGTCTAGTATTTTATTCTGAAAGTTTAAGTTTTGTCATTCATAATTAAATCTTTATTCCATCTGGAATTGTTTTCTATTCTTTGTCTAATATGTTGTGAGGAATGAGACCATTTTTTTATGTTGTTAAATAATAATTTACACCATTTAAAGAGTGTTTCAGCTGGGCATGATGACATGTACCTATAAACCAGCATTCGTGAGGCTGAAGCAGCTCCAACACTTGAACTCAGGAGTTTTGAGACCCCCAGCTTAGGCAACAGAGCGAGACCTCATCTCAACAACCAACCAACCAACCAACCAACCAACCCCCCCTCCACACACACACAACAAAACCAAAAAAGGAATACAGCACTCTATTTTCCTTATCTGATTTCCAACACCAACTTATATATAAAGTTTCTATGTATAGTAGGGTGTTGTGCCTACTTTCCTTCCATTACCTGTTTGTCTATCCTTGCCCTAATAGGTGCAGTAGGTGAATTAGGAAAAAAGAAACAGAAAACCTATTCTACAGTGCAGGGGTTGGATGAAAAGTGTGAATGGTTTTACTGTGTGTGTGTATGGTTAGGGATCAAACCCAGAGCTTAATAAAAATTAACTGGTGGTACGTCCTAAGAAGTGTGAAGAGTTTTCATAAAGCCAGACTGTGTGCGTGCACACGCACGTGCACATGAATGTCTGTGTTGCTGAACTCAAAACACATGCTAGACAAGAGCTTTACTACTGAGTTACACTCCAGCTCTACACTAAATCTTAAGAATTTGTAGGACAGGGCCAAGGATTTAGCTCAGCGGCATAAGTGCCTGCCTGACAAGCGCGAGGTTATGAATTCGATCCCAGGTACCAAAAAAAAAAAAAAAAAAAGAATTTGTAGGACAAGTAACTGTTTCAGGAATATCTTGGCTATTCTTGATCCTTTGTATCCAAACAGATTAAAATTAACTTAAAGTCCATAAAAATAAAAGACATCATGAAGAATTTTTTTTACAATGCTAATGAAATCACATTATGATATTGTTTTATGAAGATATGTACTATGAACTCTAATATAGTTTTTTCCTAAGATTCTGGTATGAAGATATTATATCAAACCTTAAAAAACTGAGCTTCAAACCTACAAGAGTCCTTTGCAATCTTGTAATTATTATTTTTATTTATCTGTTTTTATTTATCTTAAAAGGAAGACAATAAAACTAGAGCTCACATTTTTTATAAATACTGTGTTATAATTATATTTGATAAATTATCTTTTTAATGATACAAGTAATAAACACTGCTAGTAATCAGGCCACTTCAAGTTGTTTGTCAGACAAAATTCCCCAAGGACAGGACCTACAAAACTTACGAAACAGAATTTACTTGTAAAAACAAACTTGCTGTGATCCTCTTTTCAAGACAAAAATATTAGAAACAGTTATATGTAGAAATAAAATAAACCAAGTTAAGAATTTTGTCAAGGTAGAAAAATATAGCATTTTAACATAGCAACATACTGTGCTAAGTTAGCTACTAGTAATGACACAGTACTTTAAACTCTTGTGTTGCTCTTCTACGTTGTCATTATCTTCCATCTTTGGACCATGAAAACAGTTCTTGCATCTGGCAAGTAAAATCAGACTTCCCCATTCCCAAAGTTTAGCTTCCTCCATCTACTTAACTTATAATCTCAGGTGCACAGGTAGCAAATTGTGCCTGTCTGTCTGTCCGTCCATCTCTCTCTCTGTCTCTCTCTGTTAAACAGGGGGTGAATCTAGCTATGTTGCTCTTGGGCTGCCCCTGAGCTATGTAACGCAAGCTGGTCTTGAACTCACAGCGATCCTACCACCTCAGCCAGCCTCCTGAATGCTGGGATTACAGGTATGCACTATCATTCCTGGCTAGCAAACTGTCTCTTAAAAATCTAAGTAAACTGCTGGCCCTGTAGCAAGGCCAGCAGATTGCCATAGGTGCTGGTTTCAAACAGGAGCTTAAAGAGAATTCTTTCTGTGGTCTGTTATCCATTTCAGAACTTTGGAAATGTAACGGTCAATTCATCAGAAAGAAATAGCGTCTGTGAGTGTAGCAGGCTTTGGCGGCCCGCAAGAGAGAGACCCTGGCATCTGGGGACCTGCACCATGTGGCAACCTCGGGTACTGGGAGAACATGAAGCTCCTCCCCTCTCTGGTGAGTGGGCTGAGAATCAAACAAACATCTCATGTCGCCCAGTCCCATGCCACCCCATCCCCCACCCCCTTTAGCAAGTGGGAGCCAGTGAACTGGACATCTTGTGAAAGATTGGCTATGTTGTTTTGTATGAACTCTCCGTATACAGATATATGGACAACCATTTGGAAGAAAATGAGACAACATGATAGTGAAGATCTCTGGTTGTCTAGCTTTGAGATTTATGCTTTCTTATGTCCTGTTTTGTTCTGTTTTGTTGTGTTAAATTTTACCTCCTTTAAAATTTAAAAAAAATCTAAGTAAAATATTTATTAACCTAAATATTTCCATAAATTCCCCACAGGATGTTCAACTGCCTCTCTATCTCATAGAGTAGTCCCACCCTGGAAGTATTAATCCCTTAGCCGATTTAGTAGCACCCAAAAACAAGAGAGAAAAAGGCCTGATTCTAAATCTAAGGACCTCTTCCCTCCTTCTCTATGTCCCAACACAGATATTCTTTAACCTGAACAGCTCCGCCTTGTCTCTATGTACTGGAGCCCAGCAGAATATATTATTTAAACATATGCTCTTGGTACTAAAAAGTTTGAAAACTATCGCCTATACCAGCAACTCTTAAAATGTAGTTTAGGGATTGCCCCCTCCATTTTGGGGATCATTAAGACTCTTCCTACAAAGTCAACACTATTTTTATACTATTTCAAGTGCCGTTTTACGATCATTCCCTTATAAGTAAATAATGAGTTCTAGAAGTTACATGACAATATCAATAAATTGAACACAAAATATTATGAGAATTCAGCTACAACTACAAAAAGCAAACATGAATGAGATTTACACAAATACAAAACACTGTGGGCCAGGGATATAGCTCAATGGCATAGCACCTGCCTGGCAAGTGCAAGGTTGTGAGTTCGATTCCTGGTACAAAAAAAAAAGAGAGTCATATTTCTCACTGACTTTTATTTGATAAAACAATGCTTTTCATTTTAAAAAAATGGTGCTTTTAAAAAAGGATTATTTTTCAGTTTTTATCTTTCATATGGTAAATATCAATACATATCACTCATAAAACAGATTGTTTTAGGACTTCAATAATTTTTAAAAGTCTAAAAGGATGCAGAAAACAGTTAAGAACCAACAAATAAGGCTGGGTATTTAGCTCTGCAGCATAAGTGCCTGCCTGGCAAGCGCATGGTCATGAGTTCGGTCCCAGGTACAAAAAAAAAAAAAAAAAAAACCCAAACAATAGAACAAAATGCAAAATCCACAGTAAAAAAAACCAAAAAATCCATTACTTTATTTCACATTTACCAAATGCCATCTTTAGACTAAGTTCTAGGTGTTGAGGATACAGCAACAAAATAGGACAAAGCTCCACTGTGATGCAACTGTAGTAACTGTCGGGAAATACAGCTAATAAGGAGTACTCCATGGATAAATAAAAATGTTGGCACAGCAATGGAGTGGGTAGTTATTTTACACTGGGTGTCAGGAAAGGCTTCTCTGAGGCTGTGAGTTAAGGGGAAGATGGGAAAAGCAAGGAGCTAGACACAAGGTCCCACAGAAGCCTTGTCGACTAAAGTTTTTGGGACTCTACTCATCATATCCTTCAACTCTCCTCTACCTCCTTCTACTTCTCCACTTCTACTCTCCACCTCCACCTCCTTCAAGTGCCTGCTCTTTAGTCACATTCAACTACTCCTACTTCTCAAATATGCCTTGCTTTCTCTTACACTGTATCTCCACATCTGTTACTTCATCTGTATGAAATGGCCTCTGCTTGTCCATCTACCAAACTTTTAAGACTCTGATCAAAGTTCTGTGAAGGCAGAGGTTCGGTATGCCCAGGATCCAGAGTAGTGTCTGTTGACATAGTGCTAAGGACTCACTTCAATACTCCCTCTCATGGTACTTTTATTAATGCAGTTGCATTTGGATAGCATTCTTGAATTTGCAGTGCTGACCACAGTGTATGATTTATAATAGTAGGTGCTTAGTAACTATCAGACAAATGACTAAGCCAACTGAATCATATTTTTCATTCTATTGTAGCTATTCTTTTTCCCCCTTAAGACACAAGAAGCAGAAATCCTATTGTAACTATTCCTGTATTTAATATTTTACAGATAGGAATTACATCTCATTCATCTATCATCCACTGAATCTAACACTGGACTTACACAACACATATCTTCTACACATGGATACCAGATTATTGAACTAAACTTAATCTGTAGGACACTTTAACTTTCAAAGTCACTTTGTAAATGACAACACTAACAAGAATACTCTGTTCTGTTTCCACCTTAACCATGGAAGAGATTATCTCTTACCACATCAAGGATCTTAGTACTTAATGGAAGGACAGGCACCTGGGTAAGAGACTGGACTTTACTGAACATTAAAGTCAACTGTTATGGTTTGCGTTTGGATGTCCCCTCCAAAGCTTCATGCAGTCATAGGAGTGGTGCTTTTTAGGCAGCTGAGTCTAGTGTTAATGATTAGTTTGTTGTCCAACTCTGAGACTGGTGGTATGAGTACTGTACCCGCCCAGGGGTGGGGAGCCAGCATACCATATAAGAGAGGGAAGGAGGCATGCTTTTTCCCTTTTGCCCTTTCTGCTCCTGTTGCTTGCGGGCACCATGAATGTCTGCCCCTACGCCATGGCACTGTGCCTTGGAGCCAGCTGACTATCGACTGAAACCTCCACTAACTACAGACTTAATAAACTTTTCCTTCCTTTATTTTGGGTGTTGGGTATTTTGTCCCAGCAACAAAAGAAAAGTAATCAACACATTAACCAATAACTAAAGTTGGTTAGCATTCCAGATAGCAAATGCACATAGCAACTAAAACAGTAAAAGATGATTGCCAAACTCCTTAATTTAGAAACATGCTAGTTCTTATGGTTTCTAATCAACTGAACAGATTTCTATTATGTTAGAAAAAGTTCTATTATACAATAGCTGTTAATAATACAAATTCCCTTAATGCTATCATGTTAATTTTCACATACTATGAATTGCTTATTTATGTATATAATTTTCTAGTAGCTCTCTTCAGTTAATTGTCCAGTATATTGACCTGAGATTGAGGCCAGAAGATAAGGTCTAATTTGCACTAAATAACCTATAAATTAGCACTAAATCAAATATGCTAATGAGACAAAGTTGCCTAAGCACAGTAACTGTTAGAAAAGGTCAACATTCACATTTTAGTGATTTAACTATGAATCATGTTTAAGTAGCTGTTTCCATTTATTTCTATCAGCAGTGGTCATTAATTTTACCTAAGTTTAAAGTTAATTTTGCATAAACTATGTGATCACTATTCAAATTAGCTTTCTTTTTTTTAATTGTAGTAATGGGGAACTTTTCAGTATCAAACATACATATATCCTACAGACAACAGGCTATGTGCTTCATTTGGAAAGGCCACACTTTTACCGGAAAAGCTCATTAAATACATTGCATGTTATAAAGGTGCTTTGCTTCTCTTCATCCTCTTCCCGTGAGTCTCTCAAGATCCATGAGAGCTTTCAATTTAAAGGAAAATAAGAAAATTTAAACAAACCCAATAAATTCTGTAGCAGGACAAAATTTATTTATTTTGATACCGGGACTAAACCGAGGGCCAAATGCACTTCCACCTCCACTCTCTGTAACAAAAAAATTTTAAACACCAACGCAAATACAAGTACTCTGAAAGCTACTGCCTAGCAAGATTCAAGGCCAAGTATTTTCATGAGATCTCTTTCAAAGAGTTGTGTGATCAAAAAAGCACTCAAAGTCAAGTTCAATGGTGCTATGAGATATGATTAAAAAAATGGTGAATATTCAAAAATGTTTAAAGAATATATTATAGTAAAAGATATATTACCTTTAGCCTTTCCCTTAACATACTCCTGCCTCAACTTTAAATACACTTACCATCCACTGCTCTTACCACTTTCTGAAACAGTTCTGAAAATCCTCTTATATGAGTATCTTTAATTGTGTGTTAATGGCTGCCTTGATATCCAGACTCAGTTAAAAACATTTACCTTTCATGTTCATTTTGACTGTGGGGAAGAGCCAGATTCAGTAAAAAAAAAAAAAAAAAAAAGTAGATGAGAACACACTGCAGTGTTTTTATGAGTCTACCTTTTTGTTAGATGACACTCGGCAGCAATACTCACTGTATTTTTTTTATCACACCTCATAAAGACACTTTATAGAAAAATAAGTTTGTATTTTGAATAGTGATCATGTATGTTGATCATACTGTATATCTACACATGGATACAAAGGGGAAAACTTTTTATAAAGAACCAAGTCTAGGTGATCATCTCCCCGCCTCCCCTCTTTTCTCACTTCTTAGAAATCTTTTTCCCTAACATACTTCAACAAATAGATGGTTCAACTTTATAATGAAACTCTAAAACTCAGTAGAACTCAAGGGCATAGAATGTTCAGAAATGAGGGAAACAGCATAAAAGTAACCTACCTGGCTGGCTAGATTCACATTTAAAGTCTTGAACATTTTTTTCCAGGAGTAATTCTATTTTTACTATTCTATGGTTCATCATTAGATCTAGTCTGTGCTGGCTTGTCTGCCTGTTTCTACTCTCTTGTCTGAATAGACCTACTGCCCTGTGCTCCCATTCAGATCTCTGGAGAAAAGTTTTTTCCAGTTTAGGGCTTAGATAAACTCCTACAGTCAAGCATAAAAGCTTCTTCATGTTTGTCTCTTTTCTGGCATAATCCACTTTAACCTCTATATTTAACACCTAATGTCCTGAGTTCTCCCAAAGCTCTCTTGTTTTCTCAGGTTTTCACAGTACTCTCTCTTCTCAAAACGTACTTCCCCAGCTTCTTCGTTTTCAAAATGCATTCCAAATTTAACTTTAAAAAAAAAGTCTTCCACCAAGTCATACCTAATTGATTTCTTTCCCCTCTAATTAAATTACCAAATCTTTTCATAGTATTCTAATTCAACAAATAGTTCAGGCAATTCTCCTCAGACTGAGAAAGACCTATGATCTCCACTGTGAAGAATACAATGTGAAAAACAAATGACTAGAATGAAACAACTACTTTTCACTGTATGCTTTTTGGCACCGACAGGATATTTTACCATATAAGCATATTACTGTTTCTATTTTCTTTACAAACTCACATTATTTAATAATACAAAATATATCTTACTGTCCTACTCTTCCAACAGTATATATAAAAATATGTTGACATCATATGAGAAGGGAGCTTTCCTAAATTCACAATTGTTTTAGTTGTTTAATTTTGTACACAGGATGGAAAATAGATGGCATCTTACTGGCACAGATTTATGGTCAGATTACTTCTGCTGAAAAGAAAATTCTGAAGGTTTTCTGAAGTCCATGGCCTCTCCAAGAGAAGCAACTCAACCATTCCCAGGCTCCCAGATGAAGACGTGGCTGGATTAGTCACTGCCATATCTCACCAGTCTCACAGTCATAAGTAAAAGGGAAACAAAACAGGTCAGCATCTCTGTGTGTATAAGAGTCCCAGAGGAAACCTACTTCTCTACACCGTGAGCAGAATGGATCAGTTCAACTCTTGTTAGGTATTATGTTATGATTTTTTTTGTCATGTATGAGAGTATGACATAGGATATTTCCATGTGATTGCAATAACATGTTGTAATAATTAAATCTGAATTGAAGATTAGCCAAAATCTGCTACTTTAGGCTCCACCCCAAAATATTTGTCCTTATATTGAGATTGATCATTTAAATGCCACCCCAACCATCCCCAATGAGCTGATTTCAGCAATGAATCTGCCATATTCCTCTCCACTTTGGATCCTCTCGCAAGCTTCCCTTCTAAGGTTAGTCTTCTACAACCTCGATGCTGGTAACCTATCTTGTCTCAGGGCTCAACACCAACCTGCCTGGCTATACCTTAAACATAGACTTTAGAGCCGGAAGTGGTGGTGCACACCTGTAATCTAACCTTTGGGAGGCTGAAGTGGAAAGACTGGGTTTTGAGGCCAGCCTTGGATTGCACAATGTGTTCAACAAAGCAAGATTCTGTCGAAAAACAAACAAACAAACAAACATACAAAACCACTTCAGCCAAAACTAAGCCCGGACATAAAATATCTTCCCAGTGACAGGCTCTTGACCATTTGGTACTTATATTCTCTCTCTTGCCAACCTGCTCCCATATTGCCTCCTCTTCTGTGACCTGACCAATCTTTTAGTTTCAAGTACTTGGATCCAACTTAGAAGTCATACAGCCATCATAATTATGTACCTTTTCACTCACACATACACACACACATACCTCTCACACATCACTCAAGTTACTGTTCTTTTCAGCCTACAATCTAACCCTGAACAAGTCCCATTGCTCACTCTGTCTGCTTCAACTTCCAAGATGTTAACATACCAGAGAAAGGTCAAAACCATACTCACTGGCTGAGGCTGAGTCCATTGTAAACCTATGTTAAGTAACCTTGATGAAACCCTTACAATTCTTTAAAACTCCTCCCCACATTCCCGTTCTGACCTTCATTCACATATACCTCTCAGGTTCTCCAACATTATATAATCCCAGCTGTGACTACAGAGCAATTCTACATCATAAAATACAAGTTCCTTTCACTTCAATTTTACTTTACATTCCCCCTTGCTTTCTCTCTCACTTTCCCCCTCCCTTCTTCCCTCCCCCCCCTGAGTCCTCCTTTCCAAGGATAACATCCTCTACTTGTATATTTAATTACATTCCTTTATATAATTTTGGATTCCTTGTTCTATAAATTATTCCTGTTTTCTTCTTCAGACTCACGAACTGACTCCACCAGCTCTTTCCTTGGAGATATCTTTCAGTATGCCAAACTGCAGAAATAAATGTTTTGCCCCTTTTATCCCCTAAAACAGGTTTCTGAAATATTAATTCCAGAAATTTCAGAATTAACTGAATTACCAACATTTAAAAACCAGGACATTTCACCTGAAAAATCAAGGCTTTTCCTTCTCTGGTAAAACAAAATCCTCTGCCACCACAATGAACATACTCAAACAATGTTCTCTCCTACCAAGCCTTCCAGCAGCACTGAAGATAAGGCCCTGCTTCAGCTAGGAAAGTTTTTCCATTTTCATCTCATTCTATCTCCTTCCCCTTACACCAAAGGCTCTTCAGCCACACTGATCTTTCAGTTCTTTAGACAGAATGAGCCTTGTTCTGCTACATGGCTCTGCACATTCTTTTCACTGGGAATCTTCTCACCCCCACTTGTCTAATTAAAATCTTTTGGATTTCTGGATCGCTGCTGAAATGTCATTTCTCTATTCCTTAGTGTTAAAGCTCGTGTCTAGATCTACCCCTAAAGCTTCATGTGGTCACAGGGGGAGCTTTTTCAGAGGTGGCTGGATCTAAGAGTGTGACTGATTCATGGTGCAATGCTGGGATTATGGGTGTGTGATTATTAAATCAGTCCACCAATTCCAGTAGCCTAGATATAAAAGGGCCAGAAAGATGCAGTTAAGGGCTCTTCATTGCTTGCTTTTGCTGTCTTCCACCACCATGAACTGTTGTCCCTCTGCCATGTACCACCCTGCTTTTGGAGACAGGATTATGGACTGAAAGCTTTGGATTATGGACTGAAAGCTCCACCAGCTGTGTTAAATAAACCTTTCCCCCTTTAACTCTGAGTGTGCGACATTCTGTCTCAGCAATGAGAGAAAAGAAACCTAGACCCTTACTTAACGTGCTCTAACTTTTCTTGCTTCATTACATTGTATGACCACCAAGACAGAAAATATGGCTGTTTCTTTCATTCTATATTCATGGTACCTAGCACACAACAGATACCCAGTAAACACTTGCTCAGTGAGGATTTAAACATTTCTGTCTTCTAAGTACCAAACTGTTAAGAAACCTTCCCTCCCTCATTTATTCCTTAGCCTTCTCTGTTGCTCTATATTTTCATTATCTCAATGTTGATGACACATACCCAAATCTCCAGTCAGGCAGGGTGCCACGTGCCTATAATCCCAGCACTTGGGAGGCTGGGGCAGGAGGACTGCTGTGAGTTCAAGGCCAACCTGGGCTACATGGTGAGTTCAGGGCCAGCCTTAATTATACAGGGAGACCCTGTCCAGAAAAAATAATCTCCACACAAGACACACTCATTATTATCAAATTCACTTGGTTATTTTCCATTGTTTTTAGTTTGGCATCCACTCAGAGGGAAAATGATTGAATTCTCTTTTTTATTTTCTTTGCCAACAACAAAAACACCTGATTCCATCCTAAAAATGTACCTGTATGTTCCTGCCTACAGTCACCTGGACTAGTGCCTTAGCATCATTTTTTATCTCTAGTCTTCTGAAATAAAAACAGCTCCCTATGGGTTTCAAATATCTATATTCTGCTTGGTATTCAAAACCCCTCTGAATCTTGCCCAAGTACCCTAGCCAAGGTAGTCTAGTTTGGCGGCTAAAACCGTAAGCTCAGCTAGGCATGGTGGCATACACCTGTAATTCCAGCACTCAGCAGGTTAAGGCAGGCGGATAACTACGAGTTCAAGGTCATCCTGGGCTACACAGTGAGTCTGTGGCCAACCTGAACTGCATAGCAAGACCTTGTCGAAAACAAACAAACAAACAAACCGTAAGCTCTACAGTTAGACTGCCATTTTAAATGCACAGACACAGGTGCAGATCCCAGTTTCATCATTTAATCGTTTCATGCATGCCATTTAATCTTGTTATTAAAAACAAATTAACAAGTTATTTTAATTTATATTAAATTACGGGCACTTAGAATAATATGTGGCATGTGGCAAATGCTATCATGTTGTTTTCCTTATGTGTTGCAGCCCCATCACCAATCATCAAAAGCCTACATTCTAATCTTTCTGAATCAACTCGCTACTGACCTGATGCTCTTTAAACCCTATGTTCTGAGGCAAAAGTCCACCACCAGGTAAGGACCAGTGATAAACTGTCAGTGCTGTATTCTCTCTTCTAACTTAAAAGTATTTCCAATCAAAAGCTTCTGCCACAAAAGGACCTTTCTCTATAGGAGTGTCTACACATCTCATACACTGAAATGCCCCAAAGGTTGCTCATCAAAGAATTTCCAGCCCTGTTCAAAGATCTCCAGTGTACAATTATCCATCTTCTTCTTCCATGTTCTCATTTCCCTCCCAAGTTGCAGATCAGACACCATCTTACCACTATTTTCTATCCCCTGTGGCAAAGCTGTTTCTGTTCTCTTATGTTGCTAGCCTACATAAAAGTTAAAACTCTCACGGTTGTGCTCCCTACGACAGTCCTATTACTTCTCTCTGTGTTCCATTTGGATGAAAGCACTTAATTAAAATTAGTCCTGCAGTCCAAATATGAACAGAATACGGACTTCCACCTCAGGCCTTACTACTATGAGAATATTGTCCTCCTGGCATTTTACTACCCTTTCCATGCAGAGGAGCAGGTATTAGTAAAGTCTTTACTGATGACTAATTCCTAAGAATGGAAAAATGAGAACTTTAACATTACCAGAAATTTTCCCACAGGGGTCAATCTGAAGGAAACAATAAATATAAATATAACCTATAATTTCCAAAGAATAATCTAACAACTTAGTATGGGCCTCTATAAATCAGTGCAAACTACTTCACTGTCCAAATGGGCATGGTATTACACACCTATAATCCCAGCACTTGGGAGCCTGAGGCAGTAGGATCTTGAGAGTTCGAGGATGGCCTCGGCTACATAGTGAGATCCTATCTCAAAATAACAGATAAACAAAAATAAATAAATAAATCTAATGAACAGTCTTCAAGTCACTTAATGACTTGCTACAAATGTTTTGTTTGTAGTGTAGCCAATATAGTCAACCAAAAGAAAACATCCCAGAAGCCTATGCCTAGATATCACTACAGAACCAAAATAATCGTGTGTTCTCTAATATTAGATGTCATGAATCACAATACTTTGAAAGACCTTTTTTGTGTGGTGGTGGTGGTGGTGGTGGTGGTGGTACCAGGTAAGGAATCTAAGGGATGCTCTCCTACTGAGCTACATTATGGGCTGGGGGGCCGGGTCTCACGAAGTTGCCCAAGCAAGATTTGACCTTGCATTCCTCCTGCCTGAACCTCCCTAACTAGTGGGGTTCTTGCCAGAATTATTTTATAAGTAGAATCTTTTTTTTTTTTTTTGGTACCGGGGATTGAACTCATGACCTCACGCTTGCCAGGCAGGCGCTTAAGCCGCTGAGCTAAATCCCCAGCCCCAAGAATTATTTTATAAGAACTTACAAGAATTCTAAAAATTAGAGAAATAGATTACCTAAAATCAGAAATGTAGTGAATGTTCATTATTGTGCTTACATCTGCCTTAAAAATAAGCCTAAACAGCTTCCTTTTTTTTTTAGGAACTAAAAATGGTTTCACATGGAAGATGTCCCTATAAAAATACAAGAAAAGAAGCAGAGATGTTAAATTAGATAGCTAATTGTGGATTTATAATTTCAAAAAAGAACCTTCCTTCAGGCTGTGTTAGTCAAAGTGTAGTCCTAGGAAAAAAAATTAGTCCCTACTCCATGATAAGTGAAATAGAGAAATTTGGAGTAAACATTCAGAAACTTTAATAGCAATCTGACAGAGAAATTTTACATCTATTGAATCTAATAATTTTTAAAAATGGATGTTATAGCTTTTAAATATTTTATCTATATTAGGAAAAAATCAGTCTATGAAAGATGGAAATGTTAGAATTATCCCTCCAAGAGTATTTATTTTTGAGACAATGAAGTGGATGCATTTTTTCTCATTTGTTCCAATAAATACAACTAAAAAATCTGGACATTACATATAAAACAAAAATAAGACTGAGTGGAAAACTGTTAAAAATGCTAAGAATGAGACTGGTCATGAGCACTAGGGCCACCCAAAGAACAGCATAGTGGTGAACTCCGCGGGATTTATTTTTGTCTCACATATTCCAGATTTGGAGAAGCCAACAACCTGGAAATTCTACAGGGCACAAACAAAAAAAGTACTTAAGGTCTTGTTTTCTTTAGCCAAAGGACTGGCAAAAAAACATGCTAGCAAAATAACATTTTTTAAAGAAGAAACCACTCTACCTCCAAACAACACCACAGGAAAAAACTGCAGTCCTATCCCCATTCACGCCAACAATGGTCAAGTGGGCAGCCTAGGCATCACACACTCACCGTCTGTAACATGATGCCAAGCCTCTCCACACCAAAGTAGTGCTCCAGTAGGCCACGCAGGGTACCCAAGCTATTATCCATCAGCTAGTAACAAGGTATGCTTCCACACCTCTCCCTGGAGATCTGAGCCTCTGTCTCCTGGGTCAATGGAGCCCAAATGGGGAATCTGTGCTTCTAATTCCTCCTAGTGATAACAAGGCAGCACCCAGTGTCCTGTCCCACCTCCCTGTTCCTCTGCTGGAGTTGGGGAAGGAAGGGGGCTGCAAAAACAAGAGGCTTAAGTAAAATCCAGAATCTCACAGCATAATACCAAAATGTCTAGGTTTTGATTTTTAAAAATCATTCATCGTAACAAGAACCAGGATGAGATGGAATTAAAAAGACATCACTAGATGTCAACTCCCAGATGGCTGCAATGATACAATTCCATGACAACAATTCTAAAGCTGCCAT
Source organism: Dolichotis patagonum (assembly GCA_004027295.1). NCBI lineage: Eukaryota > Metazoa > Chordata > Mammalia > Rodentia > Caviidae > Dolichotis > Dolichotis patagonum. Next base: position 20,726 of record PVJX010012340.1, read on the forward strand.
GATAGAAATAATTCAATACTTACAAGCATATTTAAAAATAAATTTAAAAACCTAGGCAAGTAAGTAGAAGATATAAAGAACCAAATGCAAACTTTATAGCTGTGAAATATCAAAACACAGTAGAGTTTAGTGGGTTGACACAACAGCATAATGGAAGGGACAGAGAACATGCACCAGAACACAGAACAGTAGAAATTACTCAATCTGAACAACAAGAAAACTGGACGAAACTTCAGAGCCTGAGAAACTATAAAAGATCTAATGTTCAAATCATCAAAAGTCATGAAAAGAGACAAGAAAGACAGACAGCTGAAAAACAGAAAGAAATAATGGTAAAAACTTCCCAAATTTTGCAAGTCATAAACCCTCATATTCAGGAAGCTATGTTACTCCCAAACAGGATAAACCCCAAGCAATTGATACTGAGGTAAAATAAACTTCAGAAAAAAAAAATTTTAAGATAAAAGAGAACAAAAACCCTAAGAAAAATGATATCTTAACTACACAGAAAAAATTATTTGCATAACATAGATTGCATCTAAACTCATGGAGGGCAGAAAAACGTTGTACAGTATTTTTCAAGGGCTAAAAGAAAAAGAACTATCAGCACAGAACCCTAGACTCAAAGAAAACTGAAGGGGAAATCAAGACATTCTCGTACAAAGGACGCTAACAGAACACTGCACAGGACACTTACCTTAAAAGAATGGCTAAAGAAAGTTGGCAAAACAGGAAATTATAAAGGAAGACATCTTGAAAAATCAAGAAAGAACACAGTGGGTCAATAACATAGCTCAGCAGCACAAGCACCTGCCTGGCAAGTGCAAGGTCCTGAGTTTGATTCCCAATACCAAAAAACAAAAACAAAAACAAAAAAACCACAGTAAGTATAACTCTGAGTAAATATAATAGGCTTAGAGTAAACACAGCAGGTTTTCCTTCTTTTGAGTTTTCTAATTTATGTTTCACTGTGAAAGTTAAAATCATAACACAGTCCGATATCATTCTAATTAATGTAACAAATAACAATCACAAAAGGAAAGTAAAGGAATCTAAAAAGAAGTAAGGTCAGGCATGATGGCATACAACTGTCCTGAATTCAATCCCAACACTGAGGAACGGGGGAATGAAAGCATTCAATGGCATTATTAATCAACAGAGAAATCCTATCTCATTGGATTCAAGTTCCTTCCATCTCAATGTTACTTCACATTCCTTTTCTTCCTCTCTTTCAGAGCTCTTCGTTCTTTTCAAGGATAATATCATCTACTTACAAATTGAATTATATCCCTTTCTATAGTTCTTAATTGTTTTTTCTATAAACTCTTCCTCATGACTTAACTAACACTCACAAACTGACTCTACCAGCTCTTTCCTTGGAGGTAACTTCCAGGATGCCATCCTGCAGTTTCACTCCTTTTCCACTCCAAAAAAAGTTTTTAACTATCAACATTAAAAATCAGGACATTTCACCTAAAAAAAAAAAAAAAAAAATCAAGTCTTCTTTCCTCAGGGTCTAACTGATCCTTAGAGAACACTCTATACCCAAAATCAGCAGAAAACACACTGTACCCAAGTGCCCGAAGAACACATATCAAAACAGATTGTATTCTGTGCCAAAAACCAAATCTCAACAAATTTATTCATTTAAATTTTTGTTTGTTTGTTTTGGCTTTTTAAAACAGGGTCTTGCTATACAGTTCAGGCTGGCCTTCAGCTCACTTTGTAGCCCAAACTGGTCTTGAACTTGCAACAATCCTCCTGGCTCAGCCTCCTAAGTGCTGGGATTACAAGTGTGCATCATCATGCCCTGCTTCAACAAATTTAAAATAGCTGAGATCATACAGATTATGTTCTTCAACCATAATGAAATCAAACTAGAAACCAGAAACTGAAAGATAAAAGGGAAATATCCAAATTGTTGCCAGAATACAATAATCCATGAGTAAAAGAGGAAGTCTCAAGGGAAATAAAATAAACACTAAATCGAATGATAATAAAAATACAACGTATTACATTTGCGGGATATAGCTAAAACTGTGCTGACAGGGAAATTTATAGTGTTAAATGCCCTCATGAATATAAAGGCAAAACTTTTTAATAAAATAGTAGTAAACGGAATTCAGAAATATACACCCAAAAAATCACTTACTATTCAAAAATCAATATATTCTACCATGTCAAGAAGAAAAACTGTGGGCTTTAGGTTGCAGCTCAGGGGTAGAGAGTGAGATTAGCATGTAGGTATAAAGGAGTACAAAGATGTGAATTTGATCCTCAGTACCAGAAAGAAAAAAGGAAAGAAAAGAGGAGAGGAAAAGCCACAGCATACCAGTTTGATCCACAAAAAACAGCAGACACAATTCAGCATCCATTCATGATCAAAACTCTCAAAGACAGGGAAATGGAGAGCAAAATAGTAGTAAATAGGACTCAGATGCTCACCTTGATAAAGGGTACCAACAAAAACCCCATAGTTAACGTATATGTAATGATAAAAGAATAAGCACTTTCCCTCTAAGATCAGCTGCATGGTAAAGACGTTTTTTCGCACCATTCTTAATCAACATAGTAACAGAAGCTTTAGTCAAGAGCAGTAAGCTAAGAAAAGGACATAAAATATTATATGTGTAAAATACAGAGATAAAATCACCCCTAGCCACAGAAGATACAGTTGTCTATGTTTAAAGAAAAAATCCCAAGGAATCTATAAAAACTCCTAGAACTGATGAATAGGTTCAGCAAGATCACAGAATACAAGATCAACATATAAAAAAAGGTCACAAACCACAACATTATATGAAAGTTAATTACATTTTTGTAACACTTAGACATCAAAATTAAAACTGCAATACCACTTATAATGCCGTTTACATTATGTATATTATATATCACATTATATATACCATTATATTACATATAACATATTCACATGTAAATTTACAAAAATCCAATAAAACCTAAGAAAATATATATATATATATGGCTTGTAGGATAAAACTACACAATGCTGATGAAAGAAATCGAAGATTTGCAGAGTACAGTGGTACACACCTATAATCCCAGCACTCAGGAGGCTGAGGCAGGTGAATCATAGTGAGTTTGAGACCAGCCAGGACTACCTAGTAATTTCAAGGCCAACCTGGACTACAGAACAAGACCTTGTCTCAAAAACAAAGAAAAAAGAAAAAAAGAGATCAAAGACCTAAATAAACAGAAAAACAGTGCTCACAGGTTACAAAAGATGACAATAAAAAATGTCCATTTTCCTCAAATGATTCGAATCTAATGAAATTGCTATCAAAATCCCAGGAAGATGCTTTTGGAGATCTAGATTACTGAACAATATATATGAAAAAGCAAAGAAACGCGAGCAACTAAATCAACTAAATCAACTTTGATAAACAAGAATGAAGTGCGAAAAATCAGTGCACTTCATTTAGAAGTTTTTTATCTAGGGCTGAGGATATAGCTCAACAGCACAGGGCCTGTCTGGCAAGCACAAGGTTGTGAGTTCGATTCCCAGTACTAAAAAAATAAAAATAAAAATAAAAAATAAATAAAAGTTTTTTATCTAAAGAGTTTACAGCATAGTGACCAAACCTGTGTACTGTGTACCAGTGTGTCTCTGGTACTGGCAGAGACACACTGATGAATGTAACAGAACAGAGAATCTAGGACTAGACTGACACAAATATACCCATTTTTTGACAAACATGCAAAAGACAGCCTTGCTAATAAATGGTGCTGTCTCTGGCCATACCACCCAGAGGTTGCCAAATCTCATCTAATAAATGGTACTGAAGCAACTGAACATCCATAAGCAACAAACCGTGAGCTAAGTCTCATAGCTTATACAAAAAGTAACTCAAAATGGGTCAGGTAAAAAGGAGAAAATATTCTAGGGCTGGGGATATAGCTCAGTGGCATAGTGCCTGCCTGATAAGTACAAAGTCTTGAGTTCAATTCCCAGTACAAAAAAAAGAGACAGAAAATATTCTGGATGTAGATCTAGGCCAAGAGATCCTACGTCTGACACAAAAAAGCATGATCCATAGAAGAACGAATTGCAAAACTAGACTACAACAAAGCTTAAAATTTTTTGTTCTGCAAAACACCATGTTTAAGAAATGAAAAGACATTCAATCTACAGACACATCACATCTCTGACACATGATTAGGATCCAGAGTACACAAAGAACTCTCAGAGCTCAATGTATGATTCCCCAGCACCACCAAAAAGGATGCTCAACATCATCAGTCACTAGGGAAAACAGTGGTCACATACATGTAGTGAGAACGCAGAAGAACTCAGCATTGATACATCACTGTCAGAAATGCAAAATGTTATAGCTGCTCTAGCAAACATCTTGGCAACTTCTTTAAAGACTAAGCCTACCAGTACCACACAACCTAATAATTGCTTCCTGCACATTTAGCAGAGAAATGAAGACTTTTGTTCATGCAAAACTCTGGATGTGGGTGCTTACTGCAGCTTTATTTGAAACAGCCAAAAACTGGAAAAAGCCAGATATGAACTGCATGAACAGTTAAAAGAAAAATAAAAGTATATCACATACATACACATCTATATTATGAAATACTATTCAGCAAGAAAAAGGAAGCAACTATTATCAAATGCAACAACCTGGGTTACTAATACAGAATTATGTTGAATGAAAAAAGTCAATTCCCAAGGTACTTACTATCAGATTACATCTATAAAATTCTTAAAATGACAAAATTACAGAAATGAGAACAGATTAATGATTAGTAAGACTCAAAGAGGACCAGTGATTTAGCTCAGTGGTGTAAGCACCTGCTCAGCAAGTACTAGGTTGCGAGTTCAATTCCCAGTACCCCCCCAAAAAAAAACAGAAAAGACTCAAAGAGTGGGTAGTAGCCTAGGATTTAACTCAGCAGCATAAATACCTGCTTGGCAAGCACAAGGTCCTGAGTTCGATCCCCAGTACTAAAACAACAACAACAAAAAGAGTGGAGTAGGGTTGTTGCATGTATCAATAGTTGCTTCCTTTTTCTTGCTGAATAGTATTTCATAATATAGATGTGTATGTATGTGATATTTCATCATATAGATGTGTATGTATGTGATATACTTTTATGTTTAACTGTTCATTCCTTTTCCCAGCTGAGTAGTATTTCCTTTTAGTTGTCCAACAGTTTTTTAGCAAGCTGGTGATTTTTTTTGGGGGGGGGGGTACAGGGGACTGAACTCACAACCTCACGCTTTCCAGGCAGGCACTTATGCCACTGAGCTAAATCCCCGGCCCAAGCTGGTGATTTGGATTGGCTGGATTTGTGAGGAAGGCTTCTAAGGCATCTGAACTTCTGTACTCTGGGTTTAGAGACTTCTTTAGACTAAAGCTCAGAAACATTCAGCTGAGTTTTTAAAAAGCATCATATAACTATATAAAATTTTAGACAAAAAGCAAACCAGGGGTTATGATTGGAACTTGAGAGAGTGGCTACCTGCCAAAAGGAAACAACAGAATTTCGGGCTAGGGACACGATGTAAATGCTTCATATCTTTTTTTTTTTTTTCCTGTCTTTTTGAGACAGGGTCTCGCTACACAGTTCAGGCTGGCCTTGAATTTACTTTGATGATTCATATCTTAATTTAAGCTGTATCAGAGTATACATGTAACTCAAGTTCATAAAACATAAAAAAGAAAAGCAGCTCTATTCCAAACCTATTCCACATCCCCACCACTACTTTCCATTATCCAGTCTCTCCAACATCCTTCTTTTTAATAAAGGTGGGGGGAGTCCCCAAAGCCCCACCAGTCTGTGACCTTTAGGACCCAGGGCCCCACAGCAAGAGGCAAGTGAGGGAAGTTTCCTGTATATTTACAGCTCTCTCCACATCTCTACCATTACCACTTGAATTCTGCTTCCTGCCAGATCAGCAAACATTAGAGTCTAATAGGGGAACAAATTCTACTGTGAATTACACATGTTAGGCATCTACGCTGCTCTCTGAATCATCTCAAAACCATACATTGGCATAATCACTCAATAAATACGAATTGACTTAACAAACAGTAAGTATCTACATCTAGCTCTACTCTATGCTCACTTCTTCATCTATTCTCTTGCACATCCTTTGTCTTGGTCCCTTTTTGACCTACTGTCTCTTTCATCTGTTCTCTCCCCTTTCCTACATCAGCCTACATCTTAATTCATTACAAAAATAAAACTCCAGTTTATTTTAAAACAGTGGTACACAACTGCAATGTTGTAACACTTCTAAATCTCAACCAATTAGAAACTGTATCCAAGAAATCTGTTACTAAAAACAAAGTGCTAATGCTGTATGTTGTTACCTAAGAATAAGTGATGTATGTGTCACATCAACAAAAGCAGAAATGGAGTTACTCCTGTTGTGGCCTTACTTTCCTGACTGTGAGAGAGCCTTTTTCCTGAACTAGCTGAGTCTAGACACATAGCGAGGCTTAATGGTACAATCCTGAAGTCCCAGCACTTGGGGGACGGGACAGGACAGAGTCTTTGGCAGAAGGATCACTTGGGCCCAGGAGTGGAGACCAGCCCAGGCAATGTAGTGCAACCCTCTTAATAAAGGGAAGGGGGGGGGGGGACAAGAAACAGGACAGTACTCCAGACCAACAAAATTATGAAAAACAAGACTGAAAAAATGTCACAGACCAAAGACTAAAGACACACGATGCCTAAATACCTTGTGGTACCTTGGAATGGCTCCTGGAACAGAAGAATATTAATGGAAAAAAATGGAGAAATCTAAATAAAGTCTGGAATTTAGCTTTAAAAAAAGTTGTATGAAGCACTAACATGATTAAGATTCACATTTCCTGTTCTTCTCTTAAGTAGGTAAAGAGACAGAGACAGAGTGACAGAGAGGGTGCATCCCAGGAGCAAAATTCCTATCAGATGTCTAGGGTTTCCAGCTAAAAAGCTCCAAACAGATCACCTTCACTGTGACACTCAGCCCATCATCTCACCTGATGCCATGTGACTGGGATTAAGAACCCAGTTTTAATTATCCCAGTCACTCATTCATTTACTCAGCATTTATTGAGTGCCTACTGCTTACCAGGCACTAGAGACACATGAGCTAGAACAGAAAGCCACAATGCCAGGTCTCATAAAGCTTAAAAACTCCCTGTTGAGGAAGCTGGACACTTAACAAGTATTTGCATAAATAGGGAGAGCTCAAATTTTACAGCCTGTTCTTTAAAAAAACAGTACCAAACAAACCATCAGAACATTTATTAAAACCAGTTATCACTGGCATTGTGAATAAAGGCTTCTCAGATTTTAAAGTACACTCAACCTAGGATACAGTGAAAGAAGCTCCTAATTCAGTCTCAATGTTGCAGCCTGAGATTCTACATCTCTGCCAGGCTCCCAGGTGACAAGAAGTGAAGCTTGTCCAAGAACCATACCAGAAAAACAAAGCTCTGAAGTTCACAGAGACACCCTCAAACTATAATCGTAAAATACAAGCTCCATAAAGTCAAGGACATTATCTCTCTTATTTACCACAGTACTCCCAAGACTTAAAACCTAGACAGACAGCATCTGACCAATGCGTGACAAATAAATAAATAGATACAAGATATGGACCAGTGCTGCTCTACTGTAGCCACCTGGCACACTTGGCTACTGAACACTTGAAATGTAGCTAGTGATTGAACAGTTTTAAATTTAACTTTAAATAACCACATGTGGTCAGTGGCTACCACTGGACGTAGACACAGTCCAGGACTATGGCATAAAAACCACTGGACTAATAAGAGTTGGTTAGCTTAGTGGCTTTGAGAACGAGGTCAAGGTCACAACTTTGGGGGTGGGAAGGAGGGGGTCTGCAAGCCAAGTTGATCAGGGAAAAGTGGCAATGACAATGCAAACCATTCCAATTCTCAGGAAATCTTTAAATGGGCACTGTATCGATTATGAGCGAGTGAATGACATTTCATTCATTCATTCTTCCAGGAAGGGCTGCCCTATTACCTAGAGCCCGCTACTTCCCTTGCACAGACCTCTGCAGGTTCAGGGCCGGGTCTTCTCTGCGGGCAGCGGCCCGAGGAGCCCCCGCCCCCAGCAGCCTGTGCGTCCTCCCCTCCCCCGTCGCGCCGGCCCGCGAGGGTCAGCTTGGTACCGCGGCTCCAAGTACCGGACGGCCGGACCCAGAAGCCATATTTAGCTGTATTTTTGTCCATAAAACAAACTTCCGTCTTCTGAAAGAAAAACGGTTCTAACTCAATGTCAAACTAGGACGGAAACTCGCTGCTTGCCGCAGCTGCCAACCGGAGATGCCGCACGTCCCTCGGCCCCGGAGTCCCCGACCCAGACCTTGCGCCCTGGCCCGCGGCAGCGCCGGCCACAAAGGGACGCGGGACGCGGCCGCAGCCGGGCCTCCGTCTCCCGCGCCGGCCCCGCGCCAGCGCCAGCGGCTGCGGCCCCAGGACAGCCGGCGCGGGCAGACACTCACCTCGCTGCGCGCGCGGCGGCGGCGGCGGCGGCGGGCGCTCCTCCGGGCCGGCCCGGGCGGTCGCGGCGCGTTCCCGCGGGCCGCAGCGCGGGCGCTACTCTCGGGCCGCCGTCCGCCGCGCCGCCTCCTCGGCCACTGCCGGCGGCTCCCCCGGCGGGCGGGCGGGCCCGGCGCGGGCCCCGCCTCCGTCGCCCCCGCCCCCGCCTCTGCGCCGGGCCTCCCGGGCTGGGCGCGCTAGTCCGGGCCGCCCCGCATGCCGCGCCGCTGCCACGCGCTCCGGGCCCTCAGCGCGGCGGGCCGGGGCCGGGGCCGCCCGCAGGCCGTCGCTCGGGCGGGTCCTCACGGCGCGGCGTGCTCGGCGGCGCGGGGCGCGTGCGGCTGCGCGGGGGCGGGGGCGCGCTCGCCCTGCGCTCGGCCCCTCCCCTGCGGCGAGCCCACCGAGCGCCGCCTGCGGGCCTCGGGGCGGGCGGTTCCGGCGCCTTCCCGGCTGCCTGGAGCTCAGTGCGGCCTGGGCTGACCGATCCCCCCCCAACCGTGTGCGGACAAAGAGGCTGCGCAGGGGTGAAGCAGCACTCAGCCGCTTCACGTCGAGCCCGGCTCGGGGTGAGAGAAAATGGAGCTGCCCTCACCGCGCTGCGGAGGCCCTGGGTCGGCCGGGCCCGCGCTCCAGCCGCCCCTCGCTCGGGCGGAGCCACCTGTAGGCTCGGACGGCGCCGGCGGCGCCTCCTCCTCTGGCCCTGCGGGTTGCGGGACCCGGGCTGGGCCGGAAGACGCAGCCGCACCTCAAAGACTGAAAAACTGAAACGAGTGTCGGGAGCCCGCAGCGGCGTGGGGGTCGTTCGGCGGCGACCCCTGCGGCCTCGCCACCCTCGCTGGGCAGCGCGGCTCGAAGGGTGGAAGACGAGGCCCTGGTCGATATCTCTCCCCGTGGCTAACCGGCCGTGTCTTTACTAAATTAAGTCGCCCAGAGGTTCGTGTCTTACTGCTTGCCAACCGAGAGCTAGGATGGTAAGAGGCCGTTCTATTTATATTGCAGTGGCCCGGTGTAATTCTCTAAATGTACACTGTGCGTATAGGCCGGGAGTGTAGATCAGTGATGCAGCGTTTTCCCACCATGCGCAAGGCCCTGGGTTCCATCCCCAGCAACACAAATAAATGGGAGATGAAATTGCGTACTATGTGTTCCCCTAACCAAAAAGCTGTAAGTGAAAAATTTTACTGCCGGTCATCTCTGGAATTGTACTGTCCTGTTTATTGATCACCTACATCTTTCAAATAGTGTATTTGAAAATAAAAGGCTCCGTTTAAAAAGTACAGTATTTATATAATAAAGTAGAAGCAGAGTCGATTGTTAGCCTTTTAATATTTACGAGGAAAGTTCGTTTTAAAATAAAGGTGTCTTTAAAAAATACTGTATACCGAAAAAAAAACCCTAACTAGAGAGAAAAGATTAAACCTAACTAGAGAGATTTACAAATCACAACTGACAAAGGATCCCTATCCAGAGTACATAAAGTACTCTTACAACTCAATAAAAAGACTTAATAATCCAATTAAAAGGTGAACAAAAAAAGATGGTTTACGCAAGAAATAAATAATCAACAATTAATGTCCAACATCATTAGTCACTTAAGGAAATGCAAATTAAAGCCCCCGTGGGAAAGTTCTTCACACCCACTACAATAGCTGCAATTTAAAAAAAAGTGTTGGTGAGGAGGTGGAGAAATTAGTACCCTCATGTATGGCTTGTGGAAATGAAACAGTGCAGCTACTTTGGAAAACGGTTTGTCAGATTCTTAAAACGTTATTCGTGAAAGTTCCATTTGACCTAATGTGTTTACTCCTAGGTATGTAGCCAAGAAAACTAAACATATGTTCATACAACAATTTATACATGTTCATAACAGCATTATTTGTAATAGGCAAGAAGTACAATCCGAATGACCAAGAAATACTGAGTAAATAAATGGAACATGATGTATTCGTACAGTGAAACAAAGTACTTAGAGAACACAGAACATAAAGAAACTTCAAAAACAATAGTAAACTAAGTGGAAGAAGCCAGATGCGAAAGAGTTGGTACCATATGACTCTATTTATATAAACTGTCTAGAGATGGAAAATCTGTCCATATAGTCATAGGTGGTTGCCCCTGGCTAGGGGTAAGGAGGGAACATGGCTTCAAAGGACACAAGAAGTATTTTTGTGTTACAAAAATGCTCTAAAATTAGGTTATGGTAATGGTTGTACACCTGCAGATTTGCCAAAAATAACTGAATTAGTGCTTGAAACAAGTTTTATGGTACATAAAATTACCTTAATAAAACAATTCTTTAAAAATATGTCAGTATAATGTTAAGTAGTGCAAGATAATAGTACCTTTCTAAAAATCTTGTGAAAGTCCTTTGCTATTAAAAAAAAAAAATGAGAAAAAGCCTTTAGAACAAAAAGAAAAATTCTAAGCTGCTTGTATTGAGCAATGCAATAAAATCAATTCTCACACCTGGTGTATAACCTAGTACATTTACCTTTTAACACCAATCTACCCACTCCATTCAAGAAATGTTTCCCCCCTTTACCCACTAAAAGCACAGGAAATGGGGTAGAAAAGGGTAAGCATGTTTGAGAGGAGGAAGGAACTGGATGAACAGAGTTGAGATTTGCCAACAAAAGGCACAGATGAGAGAATCCAAAGTAAAGATACTGACATAATCTTTCCCAGTATTTTTCTCATGTCCCTGGTTTCCTTAAGTTATGCAGATGTGTGTATCAGAGGAGCACTACCTTTGAGCTTGATAATAGTATAATTCAGATAACTTTCATGATTTAATGGATTTTTAAAGACTTTCTCATGATTTCTATTATCTTGCCATTGAAGAAACTTTTTAGTGAAAACATACTGAAGTTGAACTATCCCCAGTGAATTAAGCCATCTGCCTTGCTTTATCAGTTCCCCTCATCCTGGGAAGCATATCAGAGGCAGCTGCTCCTCCCTTTGAATCAGTAACTCAGTACATTTCTTCTATAAGGCCCTCTTTAAAACGGTTGTTGTCTGAGTGACGCTACTATTCTTTCAACTTGTGAGTAAGGCCTAGTGTATGGTACCTAACCAGCAAGAAATCAAGGAAGTGGCAGTGAGGAAAAAGTGTAAGAGGGAGATGTGGATGATTCCCTGAAATAGAGTAAGATGCCCAAGAGCGATTGATTCCTGTGCTAGGAGGACAAAGGAGAAGAAAAAAATAAAAGCTGGTTGCAAGAACTGTGTGTGAAGCACCCATAGGATGGGAAGAAGGAAGAGGGTGATGGATGAAAAAGGAACAACCAGTGACAAACCGATACAGGAGTCAGATGACATGAAGTATGTAGAACTGTGCAACGTGCATAAAGTATAACATTCAATGATACTTTACTTTTTGCCTTTGCCAAGGAAAGATCTGACATATCTACCTTGTGGCTGCAACTTGAGGAATATGGGTGCACTTCATCCTGTCATACCTCCCTGCCCATAGCACATCATCACTCTTACGACAGCTGCACAGCTCTGAGACGTAGGAACAAGAGGGTGCAAACTGAGTGAAGGGAGGAGCCTGCTCATCCTTTGGGTGGTGATCGTGTGTAAGGTTAGCAGTGAGAAAGGTGTGGTGGTGTGGTAAGGACAGTCCTGGGCAGAAAAAGGTAGCATGATAATCAGTCAAGAGCCTGGCAGCCTTCTGGTGATCAAAGCAGAACATTTCACGCATTTGTGGGAGGTAGGACAGGTGTTTTGGTTACTTTTCACTAGTCGCTGAGACAAAATGCCTGATGCCCAAAGTTGGGAAAGGAAAGGTTTATTTCTTACAGTTTTTGGAGGGTTCAGTCCCTACTCAGTTGGCTCCAAGGCAGGGTGGCATGGCGGGGCCGCAGTTCATGGCGGCTGCAAACAGCAAGAGGAAACGGCAAGAGAGAGACACACACACCTTCTTCCTGCCATTACATCACATCCTGGCTCCACCCCCTAGGAGGGTGTAGCATTGACACCACCAATCCAAGCGCTAGACAATGAACCAATCACAAATGCACAATGCAAATACATGAGGCCTGGGGGCCACCCACATAAACCATGACAACAGGTAACTGACCAGTAGTTACAGTACTATATTAAATGGCTATGTCCAAAAGCCCCACATGCTGGTGGTGTAAAACCACTAGTTCTGGGGGCTGGGGAATTAGCTCAGTGGCACAAGCGCCTGCCTGGCAAGTGCAAGGTCATGAGTTTGATCCATGGTACCAAAAAAACCCCCACTAGTTCTGTTCTATCCCATGTTCCATGTCCCCTGTAAGTCAACAGGGACTTGGACATCACTATGACTTCATGCTGAAGAAAAATCCATTTGCCTTATGTCATTCCTCAATGACAGAGACAGTAGGAGAGAGTGCAGTAGCTTGTACAGGGCAGCTAGGCTTCCTCAAAATTTGGTTGCAACCAGAATCTCAGAATGAATTCTGTGACCGGAATCATGGAAAGAATTAAGATAATGAACCGAGGTACCACTGTATCTCCATGCTTACATTTTAATGCCAAATCAAATCATGGGGCCATATCTAACTTTTAAGGAGGCAGGGAAACAGTCTCAGTGTGTAGCCCAGAAAACATAGAAATACTTGAATTACAACGCTAATGATTATCAACGGTATCAACATCAACAGCAAATTTTTTTTAGCTTTCTACTTTGAAATAATTACACATTCACAGGAAGTTTTAAAAATTGCAAAGAGAGGTTCTTTGTATTCTTTCCCCAGTTTCCTCCAATGACTATGTCTTATATAACTATAGTGCAATATTAGAACCAGCAAGCAGACATTGGTGCAATGTGTGTGTATAGCTCTGTGCCATTTTATCACATGTGTGAGTTCCTGTAACTACCACTACCAGAATCAAGATGTAAAACTTGACTCATCACCACAAACATCTCCCTCATGCTACCTTTGTATAGTCCCACTCATCCTTCCCCACCTGGTACCCATCTCCTTAACCTTTGGCAGTCAGTAATCGCAATAATTTTGTCATTTCAGGAACGTTATATAAATGGAGTCATGTGATACGATCTATGACCTTTTAAGACTGGCTTTTTTTACTCAGCAAGATAGGCCATCGTTGGTTAGTTGGTTGGTTGTTTTATGCCATCCGCTCTGTCAGCTGGCAGGGATGAAGTCCTAGCTCTCCACTTGGTCTTCCTACGCTATTGCAGCAGGAGAGAAGGATCATGAAGGAAGCCTAATGAAGATGGTGGGGATCCAGACTTTGTATTCAGCCTTTGTTAACTGACATAAAGAGTGAGATCACATCTTTCCTGTGATGTTTGGCTGGAATAAAGGAGATACTCTCTAAAAGTCTTCTATCAAGCCCCTTGCTTCTTTGACTAGAGAAAGCAGACATTTCTTATTATTTTTTAGAAGTCTGATCCTAGTGGTGTTCCTAGGTTACCTATTCTCTAGCACTCAGTCTGGTAAATACAAGGCAAAAAGAAAACCCAGGGAGCTCACTGCTCTTTCTTTCCTCCAATTCTAAAATCCTCAGTCAATTATATTGCTTTCTCTACTTTCTGGATCTTCTGTGTAATATACTGTGCCCAGGGCTTTGAGATATCCCTATGGGATATTCCTATGCTCCATTTACTATTCTACGACAACAGAAGCTGAAAATAAATTTTTAAAACCTAAATTAATGCAGATTGCATTTTTATCCCTATAAAAATGTCACTCCCAGCTTCCTGCATTTCATTTGGCTTTCTTGAGTCAGAGAAAAAGGATGAGTTACTGCTGATCTATTATATTGTGGACATCCGTGTGATATATATAAAATGTTTATTGTAGTGGGAAAAATGCTAGGAATTACAGGTCAGAGGTTCAGTTGAAATGTGAAGTCAGTAATCAGAGAGGGGTGGGAAAGTTGAACTCCTCCGTGAAGAGAAGCTTGAGGTGTAGCAGATGATTCAAGGTTTGAATGAAAAGGCCAGGATGGTCTGGACACAATGGTTAGCAAAGGTGAAAAAAAGTATGAGCAAAAATGAACATAAACTGAAATTTTCAAAAGTCAGTATAAGGTGTTTTTTAAAATTTGTAAGGAAAGCAAGAAAGGAAGCTTTAAGGAAACCTAAAGGAAAGCAAGGGTTTCTTTGGAAGGAAAACCTAATTAGGGTACAAAAAAGCATCAAGGCCAAGGAAACAAGGCTTGTGAGGCAGTAAATCTGTGTGCTGGGTAGGGTGGGCAGAGGTGGGTGTGTTAGGGATTAAAGCCAGGGCTATGCATACTAAGCACACACTCTACCAATGAGCACTTCCCAGTTTGATATTGGTAAAAGGAAATCAAATAGAGGGGTTCCACAGGCTAGACAGAGGTTACCAAAGCCAAGTCAGTCACTTTTCATCCACACCAAATGGACTGTGAGAAAGGTGGTTGGGATAACAGTGCAAAAACACTGCTAAAGTGAGAGTGACTCGGCTTGCTCTGGATTCGTTTTTTCATGCACTTTAATAACCAAGAAAACCACCTATCTCACGATGCCCTTCAGCTGTGTACATTTGGGTCTGTTGTGCTTCCCAAAGCTTTACTTGCTCCATAGAAAAAGTATGGATTCATTTTCAGAGTTGGAAAGGCATGGACCCAGTGACGGGAAAACCCTAGGCAGGAGCCATCTGCTTCAAGAGTACAGTCAGTTTAGAAACTGACCACTTAACCAAAACTCTGGAACAGCTTTCTCTTCGGCAAAGTGGAGGAGGAGCAGCAGAAGGAGCCAAAGGGAAAGACTTACACATTTACTTTATGGAAAAATAAATTTTCTGAGTTTTTCATTGCAAAATGTTTGATGTCTTTTGTGGTATTTATGAAATAGCTAAAAGTAAATGGAGTAAAAAATCCTTGTTATAATTTTTCGTGAAGGCTTATGGTTTTCGTATTTTTTCAGGGAACATACTTTCATGTTGCGTTTAGTATGCCTGGCAGTTTGCTGTATTATTTGTAAATTCACTGCTTTAGATGATCATTCTGCTGTTTTTGTTTTTTTCCTCATTCAAAAGAATCTTGAATTCATCTTAGAACTTTATTTTGAGAGAAGAAAACCTTTTTACATAAACACTTAAGACCACATTAAATGACTATTTTTGGTGGAATCTATTCAAAGTAAATTGAAATTTCTTTCTTTCTCCATTTATTCCAATGAGATGCAACACATTTTAGTCAAACTCTTAGATCAAACTCAGATCAAACCATTAATAAGAAAGTTGACATGTAGAAAGTTAAATATTAAAATTCTGGGGGGAAAAGGAAGCAAAATGGCATGAAGCTCAAATGAAGAGAACTGGAAGGGTTGATAGATACTAGATTCAGAGTTGGTACTATAACCACGTGTAGTGGAATGTGCCTGAAATCCCAGCTACTTAGGAGGCTGAGGCAAGAGGATCACTTGAGCCTGCAAGTTCAAGCCTGAGCAATATAGTAAGATCCCATCACAAAAGAAAACAAAAAAGAGGTATTATTGTCGCTCAGTGATAGAGCACGTGCTTAACATGCACACATCCTGGGTTTAATTGTTAGCACTATAGAAAGGAGAGACAGAGAGAGAGAGAGAGAGAGAGAGAGAAGAGGAAGAAGAAGAAGTAGGGGGAGGAAGAGGGTACAGGATCTTCAGGATAGAATGACCAAAATTTTAACTTTGAATTCATGATATTATTAGATGACATGTATGAAGACTAAGTGCAAAACAAAAGTCAAATTGCACATACAGGATGAGGGTAGATTGATTTCTACATGTCTTTTCCAATTAGGAGTGGCCTTCAGGGGCTTATAAGATGTATTTTCTTGGCCTCTTCATTTCCCAAGTTACATCTTTACAGTCCTACAAGGAAAGCAAACAATCTTTAATACTGATCAAATATTGCTAACAAAAGAGTGAGAGACATGGCTTTTTTTTTCTTGTAGATTTAGGCCAAAGGGATGTAGTAACAAAAGCTTCGTGATAATAGCAATCAATACACAGACATATGCCACATAATAGCAATGCACAGGCACATGCCACATCCCTTCTCCAAACTACTCTGACCATCCTGTTTTCAATGTACAACCCATCTCACACAGCCCTGTCTCTTGGTCTTCCTAAAACACCTAATTCATGAAACCACTCTCAGTCTACACAGTCGTTGCTGTAAAGTTTTATGTTTCAAAGGCTTACATTACCTCAGGAATGGTATACAGTGTATTTTGTATATTTTAAACATAAATATATTACATATTAAAAGCATATGACAAAAAAATCACACAGGATAGGAAGATATGAAATGAAACTCATCTCCCTCAACACTGCCTCAAAAGTAATTACCTTTAACTATTTGTGTTGCCACTCCTACCTCTCCCCCCAGTTCTAAATAAGATAGTTCTAATTTCTGGTTTATCAACTTCAGTTAAATTGCCAGTTTTTGTTGTCATATAAACAATCCCCAAATCGTGGTTCACATTTATTTCAAGCTTTGTGAGTCATTAACTGCAGCTATACTGGACTTAACTAGGCATGGTTCTGTGTGTCTTATTTTGGGCTAAGGGAGTGGCAGTAACTTGGAGCACATTGTTCCCATGCCAGAGAACCACAGCTTAAGAGATACATACACATGATATTTCTGACAGCCTCTGTTCACTACTGGCATTTACATCCTACATACATTCCATTGTTCAAAATAATTCACATGGCCAAACCTAGAGTAAAATGACTATAGGTACTTTTATTGGGAACCATGGGAAAAATCACATGATGAAGAATGTAGGTATAGAATATATTGGAGAAAGGGAGCAGAGACTTGAGAATTATTAAAAAGGACAATCCACTTGTTATGGTTGATAGGTTGTGTCAACTTGAGAAGTTTAGAAGTTTAACTGAGAGACTCAGCAGGGAGCCAAGATTCTTACTTTGTAAATATCCTTATCTTGTGTAAGAGGAGGGCACAGAGATTTTGTGAGCACAATACCTGCCTCGCCCTGGGGGGGGCTATGTACAGTATAAGGGAGGAAAAGAGGCTTGCTCTTTGCTTTTTTGCTCTGGCTGCTGCCTTAAACTGTTGCCCAAGTGTCATGCCACCCTGCCTTGCAGCCAGCTGATTATGGACTGAAACCTCCAGAAACTGTAAGCTAAATAAACCTTTCCTTGCTTCATTTTGGATGTTGGGTATTTTGTCCCTGCAATGAGGGAAAAGTAATCAAGATGCCACCTACCATGCACAAATGTCTTTTGAATCCTACTTATCAAAGTTAAGGAATTGAGATGATTAATACTGCCCTTGTCTCCATCCTCTTCTCATGGTATCATAGTTCTTCCACTCACATTGTAACTCTAAATAACATAAATTCTTTCTTGATATTCAATTGTACATTCAAGTTTTCATTATTAAAAATAAGGACACAGCCGAGCACGGTGCATAGGCCTGTAACCCTAGCACTACAGAGACTGAGGCAGGAGGATTGCTGTGAGTTCAAGGCCTGCCTGGGCTACAAAGTGAGTTCAGGACCAACCTAAACTGCACAGCAAAACCCTGTCTCCAAAAAGCACAAACTAAACAATAAATAAATTTTTAAAATAAAAATGAGGAGATTTATATATATCTTTACATTTTCATATAACTTCTTCCCTTTCCCTCTCCCAATACTTACTTTATGAAGGTTTACAATATCCCCTTTGTGTTTTAGCACTACATTTTTATCTTTTATGCCTCCTATAGAAATTAATTTAAAAAATTAAAGGCCAATAAAGAGAGCTTATAATACTATAATTATAGTATATATTATATTTTGCAGACACTGGAAATGTAGTTATCCAGATAAGATAGTATGTGCTTGTAACCCTAGCTACTCAGGAGGCTGAAGCTGAAGCAGGAAGATTGTGACCTTGAGGCCAACCTGGACAACTTCACAAGACCCTGTCTCAAAAGTACAGTTTTTATATAACCATTGTCAAATTCCTATCATCTTGTTTTGTAAGCCTATACTGTTATTGTATTTGGTTTCTTGTTGTTTGTATTGCTTTTTGTTTTTCTTTTCTATGTCTTTTTAATCTTAAAGAACAATTTTTTTAAAAGGCTGGAGATGCATGCAATAGTAGAAAAATGCTTGCCCTGCAGATATGAGGCCCTGAGTTCAATTCCCACTATCACCAAAAACAAAAACAAATAAACAAAAGAATAGAAATGTCGTTAGATTTGTAGAGAAGGTAATGGAACCCCTCTCCAAAATATGTTTAACTACAAAATAAGTATCTCAAAAACTAAAATCAAGTAGGACATGGTGGCACACGCCTGTAACCCCAGGACTAGAAGGCTGAGGAAGGACGATTATTGGGAGTTGGAGAGCAGCCTGGGCTACAAAGTAAGCTCAAGGTCAGCCTGAATTGCATAGTGAGAACCTATTTCAAAAAGACAAAAACAAAACAACAAAAATACACTGAGATCAAATGATTTATCATTCATTATACTTTATAGTTTAGTTGCAATCTAATTTGTTTTATATAAGCAGTGATATTTGCTTTACAGCTTTTTGGATATTTTTAGAGTTGCTTTTTACTTGTTGGCAGAAAAAACAACCACTTTCATCCTGTCACTAAAGTCAGAACAACTTCTTAAATTATACTCATTTGCTGTAGTGAATCCAGTTTTTTATCGAATACATTCATCTCCAAGCTGTCCGACAACTTGTTTAATTTGAACCAATTGCCTTTGTACCTGTGCCCAGCCAATAGCCTAGGGGATCTTTTTATTGCTATTTTGAGTTGTGACTATTATGGCTTGGATTCTATATCTGCATCTTTTATTTCCACTTTCATTTTCCTAGACTATAGCTCAATTGATTTTTTTCTAGAAAGGGGATTAAATGTTGAGCCCTTTCAGCCTCACTTGCAACTAATAAATTGACTGGGCATAGAACTCTATGTCCCAAGCCACTTTCTGTTAGCACTTTCAAGGCATTGTTCCATTGTGTTCCAGCCTGAACTGGAAAATCCAAAAGCCAATGATTCTCATCCCTGTGCAAACGAGTTGTTTTTGCTCTCAGAAGCTGTTAAGCCTTTTTAAGAGCATGTACTGAAATTTCATAAGGATATGTGAGTTCACAATGGGTCCTTTTAAAAAAGCAGTTATTTAACCAATAAGCATTTTTAATATCCTGTTCTATGGCCAGCAGTTTTGAAGATATATGGGGAATATACTAAAACAGTTATTTTTCAAAGCATTTCAATCTATAGGAGAACATTTACAGTCTAGTTAGAGAATTGTTAAATAGCTCTTATGTAATAATTCTTAATAATTGATATTAATAAAATTGAAAATAAATTGAATCCAGAAATTTATTTTATCTGATGAGATTGTGTATGGTAGAGGCTGTGTTCATACCCCTCTAGTAAAATATTGTGTGTGAAGAGGTAACAAGGTCAACCATTTCTTTGTTTTGTTTTTTCTTTTTTGCAGAAATCTAGTTACTTTTTTCTACTAATCTTTCTTCATTGCTGTCATTTAAAAATAATTTTAAAACAAATATTTCAAATTACATTACTATAGGCTATTCATTTAGTAAATGACTATGGAAGTTAAAGATAATTATTTTCGTTTCTTTTCTTTTATTTATCCTGTAACTCAATCCCATCTGCAGTAAGCTTATTTCTGGCTTAGTTTGTCATCTTGAGACTACTGCTGTATTCTCCTTTAGGATCATAGAAATTATATCTCCTCACCACGACCATTTTTGTCATTTCCTTGTGGCCTCACTTCCAGATGTGGTCAGATTACTTCACAGTGAAAAAGGATATGATCTTTCAGATTTGATAAGAATAAATGAGGTATGATGGGAAATACATATTCAAGAGGGTTTCCTCCCAAAAAAAGAATAAATTGAGAATACTACCTCCAAATATGGTACCACCTCCTTATAATATCTGTCTCACAAAGAAAGAAAACAAAGAATATTCTAGAGAAATTGATATTTTAAAGCATGGAAAAACAGTGTACTTCTTTTATGCTAAAGGTATAAGATCCATTAATATTGTTTCTCATTTCTTAATGCAATTCAGAATTCTCTGAAGAGGCTTGTTAAACACACAGCTCTTTGGACCTCGTTCTTCAAAGATCATCCTTGGAGTATCTTGGAATTGGCTCTGCCCCTTATCAGTTCCAGAGACTAAGAAAGTCTTTCAGATTTTTTTTTTTTTATAGATCTAGATCTAGCAGTTAAAATTTTAAGGTTCTATTTTGGAAAAGAATAGCTGAATGTGGTGGCCGAATGGTTGCTAGTCATCCTACCTTGAAAGCTTTGCACTGTTTATATTCATTGCATATTTGTTAGTAACTCAGATGACTAACCATTGTTTACTAAATTAGGCAAAATAAAACATTAGTCTTGTTAAATTTCTCCCTTTGAGAGTTTTCTCCACTCAGACAAATGAGTGGAAGATTTTTTTTTTATTTTTAAAGTAAATACATGTTTGTGGTACAAAATTAATACATACATAGTGGAGAGTTCAAACATATATTGTAACATTATATTTTAGTTCTTTATATTCCGCTGCTCCTCACCCCCTCCCTTCTTGTCATCCCTAGGTTGCTTGCTCATCTGCAAAAGGTCTACCTCCCTGTTTCCTATCATCTATTTGTTATTTAAATTATTTCTATTTTGAATTTCTCGTATAAGAGAAACCATGCATGGAAGAACAGTCTTAAAGCAGAGAAAAATCAGTTCCTAACAATGAATGTGTGTAAGTGTATACACACACACGTGACATACAATAGCATGAGCATTATTACACTGTTAAATATACACACAGGTACACTAGACTTTTGATAAGAGTTCATAATCAGAAGGGTTGGGAGTGCTGGAGTCTCCTTCTGGAGGTGGTTTCTAGGTTCTTTCTGTTCTAAGCAAAACAGAACAATTGGTCAAGATAAGCACAGATGGTAGCAAAATTTTATTAAAGGTAGTGAAAGAAACAGTCTCTGTAGATTGAGTTTGGGCTAAATGAAAGTAGGAAAAGAAAGTCACCACGCAAGAGAGAACACAGTGGCAAAAACTCAGCGTCCTTTTTGTATCACACACTGCCATCAGGGTTAGGCTGTCCTATCAAAAACCTGCGGAGTTTTCAGAAGTCCCTGTGCAGGGTTCCCAGAACTGTTCTGCGCATGTGTCCTGGGATCTGGTCAGCCTGCTTTCCCAGCCACTTGCAGCTACTTCCCACCTTCCTGACTCTAGGTTTTGTTTGTTTGTTTGATACCTAGCTGGTCAGAAAAGCTTCTAGCCATGAACGAATGAAATAATTTGAAAGCCAATGGAAAAATGAGATAAAATATTAGAATTTTCAGCACAGGGGGAGCATTGTGGTCATTAAACCCTACTCTTTCTCCGGTGTTTCAATGCCCTGCCTGACAGCCCCACATTTGAACTTCTCCAGGGATGGAATATCCTGTGAGGTCACTCGTTCCACGTTTGTTATTATTGCCTTGAGATTTCCTGCTTATATTGGCAGGAAATCCGTATCCTTCAGTTTTACCTTAGTGTCTGTTTTGTATGACTGCAACACAGGTGTTTTTCTATTTTGGTATATTTTCCCCATATTCTTTCATCTTCGACTCCCTGTGCCTTATATTTCAGGTATGTCAACTGCAAGTGGCATATAACTAAATTAAAAAACAAAACAAAACAAAAACACTCTGCAACAAAGTTTTATTAGAAACAGAATTTATCCTATAATAACTACATTTTGAATTTATTTTTATTACCTATAGTTTCATTTCTACTACAAATGGTTTCCATTGGTCTCGTTTTTCTGTTTTGACTTCTTTTCTTTTTTTTAATCTTTAAAATATGCATTCTGTGTTTTTCTCCATCACTGTTTATATTTCTTCTGGAAAGTTTAACACTATTTCGATTTACTGATAATTTTATTAATTTGTTTGTTAACATCTCTTCTTGTATCTCAGTCCAATTGGAGCTCATTTCCAGAAACACAATCCTTAGTATTAGCATTAGAAATGGTTTATTGGTGTTAAATTATTTCTATTTTTGAGGATGTATGTTTATTTCACTTTGATTCTGGGTTTTGCTTTGTTTTGTTTTTGAGACAGGGTCTCATCTTATAGTTGAGGCTGGCCTTGAACTCACTGTGTAGTACAATCTTCCTGCCTCAGCCTCCCAAGTGCCAAGATTACAGGTGGGAACCATCACACCTATCTTCTTCACTTTGATTGTTGAAAGAGTTTCAGTGAAAATACAACTTAGATTAGATTAACAATTAGATTAACAACTGTCTCAGCATATTGAAGACACCATTCCTTTTTTTTTTTTTCTTTTTTGGCTTCTGTTGTCATTGTTGAGAAACCAGCTTTCAAACAAATTTTTATTTATTAATCAGTTATTTTTGTTTCTGGATACTTTTAGAAAAAGCTTTCATTTTGAAATAATTACTGGTTCACAGGAAACTATAAAAATAGTACAAACATGTCCTTTGGACCCTTCCCCTCAGATTTTCTCATTATGTCTTACATAACTATAATAGAGCCAGGCATAGTATCACATGCCTTCCAGCACTCCGGAAGGCTGAGGGAGGACTGCAAGTTCAAAGCCAGCCTGGACAATTTAGAAAACCCTGTCTCAATAGAAAAAAGAAAAAAAATAGAGTTGAGAATGAAGCTCAGTGCAAAAGCCCTGGGTTTAATCCTCAAAGCAAATAATAATAATAATAATAATAATAATAATATTGGTACATTGTATATAGATAGTCCTATGCCACTTTTCACATGTATAGGTTAAAGTAAGCATTTCTAGTTTCAAAACTATTCCATCACCTCAAAGATACAAGACTGTTCCATTATCACCAAGATTTTCATGATGCCCCTGACAGTCACATTCGAACCCCAACCATCCCTAACCCCTAGCAATGATTAATCTCCTCTCCATCTCTATAATATTACAGTTTGAAGATGTTAAATAAATGGAATCATACTGTATGTTATGAACTGAATTATATTCCCCCAAAATCGTATGTTGAAGCCCTAACCCCAAATCTGACTGCATTTGGAACTCAGACCTTAAAGCGATAATTAAAGATAAATGAAGAGACATCAAGGAGTCTCTCTCTCTCTATCTCTCTCTCGTCTCTGTCTCTCTGTCTCTCTCTCTGGCTCCCTCTTTCTCCTTCGTCTCCCACCTCAGCTTCTGCCTACTCATTGGCAAAAAAAGTTTAAAATTCTTAGAACTGCAGCTGTAAGAGAATATAGTAAAACTCCACAAAGTAACAGACCTTTGATGTAAGACCCATTCATTTCTCCCCATGAGCCTTGACTCATCTTGGGATGGTGATGCACATAAATATCCTTATCTAAAGCTTAGGCCTTCTGCAGAGGCTAGAGGCATGGCCTTATAAAATTGAAACATATAAGTTTAGTCACAGTGCAGATGCTCTCAAGAAGATCTACAAAGAGCCAGATGATTTGGGAAAAAACATTCTTGAGATAATTACATCTAGGGCTGCCTAGAACCCTATCTCCACATCCTCACATCCTTATAGAAACCCAAATCTCTCACCCTGATGGTGTGATCTTTTCTTGGAAATGATCGCTATCCTTTTTGACAGTGTACTCTGACCTGAGTAAATTTTTCTTTTTCTTATCCTTGCCTTGGCAAATTATCATATCACTCCATGTGTTGTCTTGCACGCTCTCCTCCAGCCTGCACCACCACCACCACCACCCCGCCATGGAGGGCCACAGTGAGAAAGGGATGACTTTCTGCAACCTGGAAAAGGGCCTTCACTAGAAATTACCATTACCTGATACTCATCCAAGACTTAAAGCATCCAGGACCGTGGGAAAACATATTTCTATTATTTAAGTTACTAAGTCTATGGCATTTAGTTAATGGCTGCCTGTATGGTCTAAACTATTGTACATGACCTTTGAAAACTTTTTTCCCAACTCAGCATAATATTCTGGAGATCTATGCATGTTGTTGGTATTTTCATGGTTTGTTCTTTTTTTATTATTGACTAGTATTTCAAATGACTACTTTTAAGAACTTTGATTTGTGTTTGGTATTCTGTAGATTAACTATGATTTGTGTAGGCAAATGCTTTAATCTTCCTTTTTAAAATCTTCATGAGACTCATTCTGCTTCCTGAATTTAAGAACTGATGTCATTAATCAATTCTACAAATTACCCATTATCTCTTCTGGTGTTGCCTCTATTCCATTTTTCCTCTCTTTCCTTCTGGACCTCTGATTAGGTAGATATACATGACGTTCTTGCTCTAGACTCAGTGACTTTGAACTTACATATTTTCCCTGTCTGTTTTATGTTGTACTATGCATCAGACCTTCAGATTTTTGTTCTGGTTCTGTGATGTTGATCTTGATTATTAATTTGATTGGCTCAAAGGATGCTTTAGGAGGTTAGTAAAGCACACTTCTGAGAATGTCCCAGTGATTCATGGAAGCATGACCTTGGTGACCCCTGACCTCTGACCTCTCACCCTTTCCTCCCTGATTTTCCATTATTCTCTGCTTCCTGGCCACCATAAGTTGAGCAGGTTTCCTCCATGATGCCTTTCTACTGTACCATTTGTTCTTTGAAGCAAGCTGACTATGGCTTAACTATCTGAATTGTGAGCCAAATAAACCTTTTCTCCTATAGGTTGTGTCTATCAGGTATTTCATCCCAGGAAAAAAAAAAGCTAATTTAAGTTCATTTATACTTTCCAGCAGTTTAATCTATTCATTGAGTTTTTAATATGTTTTTGCTTTTATAGCAATTTTATTATATTATTCACCTACCAATAAGTTAACTCTTTAAAAGTGAACAAATATAGTCTTTTTTTGATATATTCAGAGAGGTACATCCATTACCACTAACAATGTCCAGAATCCTTGGTTACTCCCCAGTATTCTTCCTTCTCAACCTCTGAAAATTTACTAATCTGTTTTCTGTCTGTATAAATTTGTTTACTCTGGACATTCCATGTAGATGGAATCCTATAATACATAGCCTTTGTATATATTTTTTTTCCATTCAGCATGATGTTTTCAAGATTAATCCATGTTGGATTGACATTTCATTCCATGCTATTGTTCATAATATTCCATTGTACACATCCCATGTCACCTTTTGTTAACAATTCATCATTTGGTAGACATTTGAGTTGCTTCTACTTTTTGGATGTTATGAATTACACTGCTATGAACATTTGTGTACAAGTTTTTGCGAACATATGTTTTCAATTCTCTTGGTTATATACATGGGAGAGTTGTTGGGTAATATGGTAAGTCTATATTTAACCATTTGAGAGACTGCCAAATTATTTTCCAAAGTGGCTAGATGATTCGACATTCCCACTAACAGTTTGTGAGGTTTCCTATTTTCCTACATTCTTGCCAATACTTACTATTTCCATCATTTGTATTACAGTCATCCCAGTGGATGTGAGATGGTGGTATCTTATTGTGGTTTTGATTAGCAATTTTCTGATGACTAATGATATTAACTATTATGTGCTAATGTCCCATTTATGTATTTCCTTGGAGAAATGTTTAGTGAAAACCTTTGCCCATTTTTAAATTAGCCTGTCTGTTTATTGCCCAATTACAAGATGAGAGTTTTATATAATCTGGATACAAAAACCTTTATCAGTTGTATGTGTTATAAAGAACTTTTCCCAGTTTTTGGTTGTTCTCTTCTTCCTCCCTATCCTCCTCCACCTTTTCCTCCTTCTTCCCCTCTTCCTCTTCCTCCTCCTCATCCTTCTTCCTTAATGATTAGTAATAATGTCCTTTTGTCATTCTAGATTTTAGTTTTCTTTCTTTTTCTCTTCTCTTCTCTCTTTCTTTTCCCCCACATAATGCTGGAGTCAAATCCAGGGCCTTGTGCATGTAGGCAAGTGTTCTGAATTACACACCCAACCCCTTTCTAACATTTTAAATCACATCTAAGATGTGGTATTTTTTTCTTTTGTTTAAATTACAGGCATCTGTAGATAGGTAGCATTGCCTTGAGGGGATTGATAGAGATTGAACTCACTGGCTTGCTTATGCTGGGCAAGCACTCTACAACTGAGCCATGCCCCCACTTCATTTTGTTTTATTTTGAGACAGTCTCATTAAATTGCCCAAACTGCCCTTGAATTTGTGATTCTCCCACCTCAGCCTTCCCCATAGCTAAGATTATAAGCTCAGCTCTTAACACTGCGTATGGATCCTGTAAGCTCTGGAATGTTGCAGTTCCATTTTTGTTCATTTCAAAGCACAGTATTTTCTAATTTCTCTTATGATTTTTCTTTGACCCTTTGGTTATTTAGAAGTATATTGTTTAATTCCACGTATTTGTGAATATTCTGAATTCCTTTTGTTACTGATTTTTAAGTTCGTTTCACCAAGATTCAAATATATATGTATTTTGTATGATTTGAAAATTGATCTTTAACTTGTTTTCTGTCTTAGCATATGGTCTATATCAAGGGCACACAGTGTATACTTAAGAAGAATGGAAGAATTTATATTTTGCTGTTATTGAGTGAAGTTCTCTCTGTATGCCTATCCATCTAGTTGGTTTA
Source organism: Dolichotis patagonum (assembly GCA_004027295.1). NCBI lineage: Eukaryota > Metazoa > Chordata > Mammalia > Rodentia > Caviidae > Dolichotis > Dolichotis patagonum. Next base: position 47,813 of record PVJX010012340.1, read on the forward strand.
TAGTATTAAGTCACTCATTTTTAAATGATCTTTTACTTGGTTCTTGAAATATTATTATATTTTCCATTTCTAGAAATTTGTTTTGGTTCTTGAAAATTATATGTGATTATTTTTAATTAGCACTTTTTCTTAATTATAAGTTGCCTCCTATTTTTTTAATTTCTGTATGCAGACTAAACTAACTTACTTTATATTTAGTATTAATAATCCCAGTGACTAAGGTCTGTATAGACGGAGTCCACTGCCTGCTAAGTTTCACTCCTGTTACCTTGTTTTCATGTGCATTCGGTAACACTTGACAGAGAGCTTCTATTCTTTGGGACTTTGTGGAAATTCTTTGTGCCTTGACTTCAAGGCATATTCTTTCATAAAAGATTTGGCTAGCTTTTGTGGATGCCTGAGGCTACTTTAAGTTTTCAAACAGAATTTTTTAAAACCTCACGGGTAGTTTGGATTCATACCTAAACCCATATGTAATAGTGTTGAGTATTTCACTTTATGGGGGCATTTTTTTTCCCCTCCAATCAATGCCAAAGTTGAGACAGGCAAGTTTCCTTGCTAGCTTTTTCTCAAAGGTGAGTTTATTTGTAGTCTATCATTACATTGGCATTATTCTCTTTGGGTTTCCCAACTTTAGGTAGGCATCTCCTGTTAGATCCTGCACTTTGGACAAACTTTAGATTTTAACTCCTCTTTGTCATACCCTGAAGGGACATCCATTGACATCTCAAGGTCACCAGGGTTGAGCAGATGGCCTCTAGGTAGGAGCCAACTTCAGGGCTGTCTTTCTTGCCTAGATTCCAATTTTCACTTGATTTTTAACCTGGCAGCTGTCCTTATTCCTTGTTGGCTCAGTGATGCACTTATAAGTACATATATTTCAAGTCCTTAACTAGCAGTTTTAGTTGTCTTCTGGGGGAGGATTATTTAAGTATATTCTATACATATCCATTAAGTGTAGTTGGTTTATACAATTGTTTGTCATCCTTTTTTAAAAAATTTTTTTAATTTTTATTTTAAAGGTGGTAAAATTAAACACAACAAAACAGAACAAAATGGGACATAAGAAAGCATAAATTTCAAAACTAGACTACCAGAGATCTTTACTATCTGTCATATTATCTCTTGTTTTTTTCCAAATGGTTGTCCTTACCCTTGCATATGGGGAGCTTATACTAAATAACATAGCCAATCTTTTCACAAGATGTCCAGTTCACAGGCTCCCACTTGCTAAGGGAGGGGGGGACACAGGAGGGGGGACAGGATCACATGAGATGTTTGATTCTCAGCCCTCACGCTGGCAGGCTCACAGCCGCTCCCCAGAGAGGGGAGGAGCTCCCTGTTCTCCTGGCACCCTGAGTCAACCACACCGTGCAGGTCCCTACGTTCCAGGGTCTCTCCCCTGCAGGCCCCCAAAAGTCCGCCATACTCACCTGCTATTTCTTTCTGATGAATTGACCATTACATTTCCAAAGTTCTGAAATGGCCAGCAGGCCACAGAAAGAATTCTCTTTAGGCTCCTGTTTGAAACCAGCAGCTAAAGCAATCTGCTAGCCTTGCTTCAGGGCTATAAGTCATCCTTTTTAAAAGGTAGTTCTACTAGTTCTTGAAATATTACTGTATTTTTTAATTTCTAGGACTACATTTTGAATTTTATCAGGATTTTTTTTTTTTTTTGTACCGGGGATCGAACTCACGACCTCACACTTGCCAGGCAGACGCTTAAGCCACTGAGCTAAATCTCCAGTCCTACATTTTGAATTTTAAAAGTATGCTTAAAAGCTGAGCATAGTGGTACATTCCTATAATCTTATTTACTTGGGAGACAGAGCAGGAGGATCACAATTTCAAGGCCAGTGTGGGCAATTAGCAAGACTTTGCCTCAAAAAAAGTATGTTCCAGGGCTGGGGATTTCCCAACCTACTATATGTCCGGTAAGAGTTCATGTTCTCTAAAATCAAATAATGAATTTTAGGAACAATGAAGGTTAAGAGCAGAATATATTTATTGAGAGAAAGAAAGCTTTTGTCTGAGGAACAGAAGGGGTCCTGAGCAGGTTGCCAGGGACTCTGTCTTTTCCAAGGACTTTTATAGAATAAAATCATGGATTTAGATGGGTTCAAGGTGGGGAAAAAGGGAACTCACAAGGTGGGCCTAAGGTGGGACAGAACTACGGTTAACCAATAAGATTAATTGTTCAGGTAAAATTGACCAAATCATGAACAAATGGGAAAGGGAGTCACGTAGCAAGCAGGCATGCTTAAAGAACAGTGGCTCATCCTGTTAGGATGGTGACTCCTGACTTCCACAGGGTGATAGAGAACTATTTAGAATATCAGTCCTTAGGATATGGGTGCATTTTGTCATGAGGCCTGGCCCACAGCAGGAGGTGTCTGTCTCCCCCACAGTTGCAAGGTACCAGGACTTCTGCACTGACTCTTTTGAGGACCTAGCCCTGTCTCATTGCCTATAATATCTCTAATTAACTCAGCTGCTTATAACGTAAGGAAGTACTGGGGCATAACCATTCTTACTGTGTACATTAAGCACCTCCATTCTTGTATCCATCCAGCATCTAGGATACCACTGGGTCAAGTGAAGAAAAGAGTTCCCAAAGCAGAAGGAAGCAGGAAGACCCAGTGTGTCAGCACAAACAATAGTAACAGGATGCCAAACTGAAATTCTGGGGCAGATGGATGTCAGATGAAAGAGGAGGAAATATGAAAGCCAGAGAGAGAGACCATGGCCACAGAGATACAGTTAGGGTGTCACAGGGTAGCCATTCAATATTTGCTCTGCTTAAAGTGGTGGGTTCAATCTATCCTGTTCTTGCAGCATGGAAATGCCAGTTTAGAGTTGCTGGCATA
>PVJX010012341.1:0-50767 GCA_004027295.1 Dolichotis patagonum
ATCACATCGAGATATTTATAAATAAATGGACACGACTTGAGACCATTCTCTTAAGTGAAATAAACCAAACTCACAAGGGTAAATACCATATAGTCTCCCTAATATGAGATTTGATAAGAGTATATAAGACTTTATGGTAAGCATGAGGCCCCATCTCATAGCTTCGAAGTCTTTCAAAGTTTTAAATCATCAGTTGGAAGATCATCCTTTTTCATAGCTGAGTAATAGTCCATTGTGTATAAAAATACCACATCTTTTTCATTCACTTTGTGGTTGATGGGCATCTTTGTTGTTTCCAAGATTTAGCTGTTACAAAATCATGCTGCTATAAACATGGCTACACATATATCACTATGACATGACCTTTTCAGTTTTTCTGGGAAAATACCCAAGAGGGGAATAGCTGAGTTGAATGGAGCTCCCAATCCTAGTCTTCTGAGAATTCTCCATACTGATTTCCATAGTGGTTGCACCATTCTACATTCCCACCAACAGTGGAGCAGTGTTCCTCCCCCCCCCCTGCAGCCTTGCCAACATTTGTTATCAGTTGATTTCTTGATGGCAGCTATTCTTTCCGGAATGGTAAAGAATTTTTTGATGTACTCTTTGTCATGGAAATGCCTTATTTCTCCATCAAGCTTGAAAGGAAGTTCTGCAGGATATGGAAGTTTCTAGCACTTGAAATACTTCATTCCAAGTTCCTCTGGCCTTTGAGGTTTGCATTAGGAAACCTTCTGTAAATCTAATTAATTTATGTTTGTAATTGATCTGCTACTTTTCATTAACAACTTTTAAGATTCTGTCCTTTTGTTAAACATCTGGTATTTTGACATGATGGGACGTGGAGATGCTCTCTTTTAATCATGGCTATTTGGGATTCTATATTCCTTAGTTATCTGTGCTTTAATTTTTTCCCAATACTTGGGAATTATCATGTTATCATTTCTGGAAATACTTTTTTTATGCTGTCTTCTGATTCTTTACTTCTTCCAGTTCATTTTAGATTAGTCTTTTTTTCACTGTGTATCAGTGGTTGAATCTGTTTACTCATTTTTCCTGTTTTTAAGGTATCTCTGAATAATTGGTCTTTGAAAGCATTTGTAACTTATAATTCTGATATTTTTTCCTTACATTGGTCACTTTTGCCATCCATACTTTTAATACAAATTTTAGTCTCCTGGATTTTTGTTTGGAACCTTTTCATGGACTCTAGCTCTTTGCTAAATCGGACATTTATGTTTGTATCATTTTGTTCAGCTTAGCTGGATTTTTATTAGTGTCTTCTGGGAGCTCTCTTATTGTTTTGTTTTTTACTTTCGTTATTTGATTAGTTATATTTTCTGTGAGTTCACCAAACTCTTCGTTGATCTGTTTTTTGGCTGTCATCTGCTTTGTGGAAGGAGTCATCTTTTTTGTTTTTAATTTTATTTAAAAACAAAACAAAGAAAATAGAAAAAGGGGTAGCAATAATGCAAGATTCCAAGGGGGAAAAAAAAGAAAAGAACAAAAAATACTGACAAGTCATTACTTGATAACTTATATACTGCCATCTTGGAAATAGTTGTTCAAGTTACAAAGTTAAAACATACAAAATACACATTCAAGCAATGAGACTGTCAACAGTTCTGCTCCATGATATAACACAAATACAGTAATATGGTCATTCATCTTACACACTTAAACATACATGCAATTATATCCTTTAGAGCACTTTCTTTTCCTCTCTTATTTACAGTAACCATTACATATTTTGGGTTTTATTACTCCTATAGTTCTTGTTATTTTTTACACTAGAGACACAATGCGATATTTATAAATATGGTTCTTATTTATTTCACTAATGAGGATAGTCTCAAGTTGTCTCCATTTACCTATGAAGGCTTCAAGGTCATCCTTCTTCATAGCTGAGTAATATTCCATTGTATAAAATACCACATCTTTTTCATCCACTCTGCAGTTGATGGGCATCTTGCTTGTTTCCAAGATTTAGCTATTACAAATTGTGCTGCTATGAACATCGGTGGACATACATCACCGTGATATGAACTTTTCAGTTCCTCTGGGAAAATACCCAGGAGGGGAATAGCTGGGTTGAATGGGGCTTCTACTCCTAGTCTTCTGAGAATTCTCCATACTGATTTCCATGGTGGTTGCACCAGTCTACACTCCCACCAACAGTGGAGCAATGTTCCTTTTCCCCACAACCTCACCAACATTTGTTATCAGTTGATTTCTTGATGGGAGCTATTCTTTCCGGTGTGAGATGAAATCTCAATGTTGTTTTAATTTGCATTTCTTGAATGACCAGTGATGGTGAATATTTCTTCACATATTTATTTGCCACTTGTATATCTTTATCTGAGAACTGAGTGTTCATCTCAGATGCCCATTTTTGGAGAAGGTCTTTGAATTTGGGCGGCTGTATGTTTTTCAATTCTTTATATGTTCTTGATATAAGTCCTTTGTCTGAGGGCTTGCTGGCTAAAATTCTTTCCCATTCTGTGGGTTTTCTTTTCACTCTGCTGGTGATCTCTTTTGAAGTGAAGAAACTTTTCAATAGTATGAGATCCCAGTTGTTTATTCTTTGAAGCATTTCCTGTGCAGTTTGCGTTTTGTTCATGAATTCTCTGCCTACCCCTATATCTCCAAGACTTCTACTTACCCTATCTTCCAGTAGATTTAGTGTTTCTGTTTTAATGGTTAGGTCATTAATCCATTTAGACTTTAGTTTTGTGCATGGTGATAAGCAAGGATCTAGTTTCAGCCTTCTGCATGTGGAGAGCCAGTTTTTCCAACACCATTTATTAAAGAGGCTATCCTTCTTCCAGTGAACATGTATAGCCCCTTTGTCAAATATTAGGTGGCTGTTTGTCTTTGTACTTATACTTGCATCATGATAAAAACCCTTCAGAAATTCAATACACGGTGTCTACCTCAACCTTATAAAGGCCATATATGATAAACCAACAGCCAATATTATACTAAATGGACAAAAGCTAAAAGCTTTCACTTTAAAATCAGGAACAAGATAAGGATGTCCACTATCACCACTCCTTTTCAATATAGTTCTGGAAACACTAGCCAGGGCAATCAGACAAGAGAGAGAAATAAAAGGAATAAAGATAGGAAAGGAAGAATTTAAATTATCACTATTCACAGATGACATGATACTCTATATAGAAGACCCAAAAAACTCCATTAAAAGACTGCTAGAGGTAATAAACAAATTCAGTAGTGTAGCTGGCTACAAAGTCAGTGTGCAAAAATCAATAGCATTCCTGTCCACAAACAAGAAACTCACCAAGAGAGAAATTATGGAAATATCACCCTTCACAATAACATCTAAAAAAATGAAATACTTGGGAATCAACCTAACTAAGAATGTAAAAGACCTATATGCTGAAAATTATACTACACTAAAAAAGGAGATTGAAGAGGATATTAGAAAATAGAAGGATATTCCTTGCTCTTGGCTAGGAAGAACCAACATAGTGAAAATGGCCATACTCCCAAAACTGTTATACAGATTTAATGCAATCCCAATCAAAATACCATCAACATACCTCACAGATCTAGAGAAACCCCTCCTAAAATTCATTTGGAACCAGAAGAAACCTAGAATAGCAAAGGCAATTCTGGGCAATAAACACAAGGCAGGAGGCATCTCAATTCCTGACTTGAAAGTGTACTACCAAGCCACGGTGATAAAATCAGCCTGGTACTGGCAAAGAAACAGACCTAAGGACCCATGGAAGGAGTCATCTTGGAGCAGGACTCCCTGCGGCTTTCTCAGTTCCCAAGGCAGTGAATGGGCTCTGCCTCTTTCTCCCTGGACCTCCCAGGCTTGGCTGCTTTCCTCGCTTCTGGGAGCCAGGTTCACCCTTCGGTCAGTCAGGAGAGCTGGGGGAAGAGTGCAGATTGTTTCCTTCTCTTATGTATTGTGGACCGTCTTTCTAACTTTTTTGTAGCTTTTAATTTTCTTGTCAATTCCTTCCCAATTCCTGACAGTCTGTCTTTGCCTCTGTCTCTGTCTCTGTCTCTGTCTCTGTCTCTGTCTGTTTTTCTCTGTCTCTCTTTTGCTAGCTTGTTATTTTTCAGTGTTTAGATTCTGTGTCTCAGAGGTGTTGAATTTTGCTACCTGTCAGAACTTTGCCACATTCCTCCTTTACTGACTTTTGTTTTTTATTAGGAACATTTTGTATTGTTTTGTTAAAACTAATTCTTATTTACAAAAAATTATAAGTTCATTTAGTCAGCAAATTTGGAATGCCTACAGGTACTTCAATTGTTCAAAATGACCAGAGATCGAGATATGTTCTCTTGTTCTCAGAAATCTTATTGTAATGGAGGAATTGGGAAACCTAGAGCACTTTCATTATGTTTTCCTCCTGTGATAGAAGGAATAAGGGATGCAATAGAAACCCCTAACCTTGCACTGGAGGACTGAGTGCATGGTTTAAGAAAATGACAAGGAATTTACATGTGTGCACAGAGATGTGCCATTCTTAAGATTGGCATTGATATTTCTTGTCTATTAAAAAAAAGAAACCAGCGGATTGACTGTTATCCCTTAAATTGAATACATATGACAAAAATGCTTCTGATAAGTTTAATTTCATGTGTTCACATAAGTCAGCATGCTGTACATTGTGAAGGAATCAAACGGTACCATATGAGAATGTTGTTGAAAATATAACATAATGAGGGAAAACTATTGTAGACAAATGCTGTAAAGCAATAAATAAAACTGGATGTCTTGAGAGGGGTGATAGAAGGATAGAGGATGAGATGAGATCATAAAGAATTCTGTGGACTAGAACAGCAGTCAAAAAACTCGTTTTGTAAAGGTATGGGTAATAAATATTTTTAGCTATTTAGGGCATATGGCTATATTGTAATGAACCTCTGTAGTAAGAAAGTCACTATAGACTATGTAACCAATGAGCATAGCTCTGTTCCAGTCATGGTCATCAATGGAGAGAACGGTTGACTGGCTGTTGTGTGCTGGTCACTGAACAAGAATGTAAGCTCTGGAATGGAGGGGGCAGGACTTTGGTTTTTGTTTGTTTCTGAACTTGTTTTGTTCTCAGTGCTATCCTGTTTAATACAGTAGTGTCTTATATTTACATGATAAATGGTTAGTGATTGTATTGAGTAAATGAAGTTGAAACTCTTGCATTTGTGGTAATTTATTACCGTTATCTGTAATGTTTGAGTGTGCTGTGAATGCAAGCCAAACCCAGGAACCTATTAATCCTTTGTCTTAACACATTCATGTTGTTTCTCTGAATCATTCAGGAGTGTTTAGTGTGCTGACAAAAGGATTAAAATTATCTGCCTCTTAATTTCTCTGACATATACTAGATTGTCATATTCACCATTAATGTTGATGGAAACTGAATGAAAGCAAATATAAAACCCAATTATTCCTCCCAGTGAGCCCTGACCCATTGTCTCTAAAGGGTTAATGTATATGGATATCCTTATCTAAAATGAAAGCAGCTTCTGTGACAAGGAGTAATGACCAGAGTAAATGACCTGTCTGTAAGCTTGATATACAGCTTTAATAACTGTGCAGGTGTTCTTGAAGGATTAACAAGAGATAGGATGCCCTGGGAAATGTATTTCTAAGACAACTACATTTGCTAACTCGGCCACTTTTCCCACATCTTCCCTCTTATAAAAAGCCCTAATCTCTTACCCTGATCATGTGATTTCTCCCTTGGAAGCTCACCTGCTGTCCCTCCTATATAAGATGAATAAACTCATGCTTTTTCTATATTTTTTCTTACCACTTTTTCCAGGTTTTTTTTAATACATGTTTGTGATACATAATGATTACATTCTTCATGGGGAGTTGGTTCGTGTACATAACACATCTTAACTCCTTTTTTCATCCTCTTTCCCTCATCTCTTGTTTTCCTTTCCCATTTGCAAAAGATCTGTCTCCCTAATTCCTATCATCTATCTTTTGTTTTGCTCTTTATTTATATTTTGGGTTTCTCAAATAAGAGCAGCTATGTCCTGTTTATTTTGGTGTGTCTGATTTCTTTTGCTTCACATTACGGTCTCACGCTGCCTCCATTTTCCTCAAATGACTAACTTATTCTACTTTATGGCAAAGTAGTACTCCGTTGTGTATAAATGCATTTCTTTATTCATCTGTTGATGGGAATATTGGTGACAGAGATACACCCTCTGAAATGACACTTTTGCTTTGGCTATTTTTAAAACCCCGAAAAGTTTACTGGCAATGATGCCTTAGTGAATACCAACCTTGCTTTGGATCATTTTAGAAGCAGTTAGTAGGTGGCTGCTGATAGAGCTATAAATAAATAGACTTTGAAAACTTATGTATTCGGTATGTTTTTGCATTGGTGTGAAGGGAAATACCACCTCAAATAAGAGCATTTTCTGTGATACAGCTTGTTACAGATTTACCGAATTGTCATTGTCTTTGTGCAATATTTCAGCGAGAGGTATCTCAGTTATTCAACTAATCAAATTACCCATTTCCCCTTCCCTCCACCAGTCATTGTCCAACTGTGATGGATCAGGGACAACAGAGAGAAAATGCTGATGTCTTGTTAGGTTGTGCATTGTAGTGCCTTTACACTGGAAGTTTTTGTTTTGTTTCATTTTAAAGAGAAAAAAAAAATTTCAAAACACAATAGAGATTACAGTGGTATATATATTGCACATTGTTATCTTCAGATCAGTTACTCAGAAGACAAGACATCTGCATTTAATCATCTGAACACAATACTAGCACAAACCTTGCTCTATATATAACATATATATAGTATGTATAATTTCTTTCAGCTTCTCACACTAGTGAGGTAATACAATGTTCACACATGCATGTCTGATTTATTTCATTAATGAGTATGGTACTCAAGTTGCACTTGAGTAAAAGACTCAAGTTTATCCTCTTTATGGTGAGTAGCACTCCATTGTATAAAAATACATCTTTTTTATTCATTCCTCAGTTCATGGGGATTTAGGTTGTTTGGGTACACATGTATCAGTATGGGATGATGATGATGTTTTTTAATTCTTCTGGGAAGATACCCAGAAGGGAAATAGCTGGGTCAAATGGGACCACCAATCCTAGTTTTTTGAGGCATCTCCACACTGATTTCCATAGTGGTTGCACCAGTCTACACTCCCACCAACAGTGGAGAAGGATTCTTTTTTCCCCACAGCCCATCCAGCATTTGTTATTGCTTGATTTCTTGATAACAGCCATTCTTTCTGGGGTGAGGTAGAATCTCAGTGTGGTTTTAATTTATATCTCTTGAATGGCTAGTGATGTTGAACATTTTTTCATATATTTATCTGCTGTTTGTATTTCTTTATCTCAGAAGTGCATATTCATCTCAGATGCCCGTTTTTAGAATGGGTCTTTAAATTTGGGAGGACTGATTTTTTTTTTTTTTTTTAGTTCTTTATATGTTCTGGATAGTAATCCTCTGAGAAACAGCTGGCAAACATTTTCTCCCACATTGTGGATTGTCTCTTCATTCTGTTGGTGGTTTTACTTGCTGTGCACAGTGAATTTGCACTTAATAAGATGAGATGCCAATTGATTTCTTGTGACAGATCCTGTGAAATTGGGGTTTTATTCATAAAGTCTTTGCCCTATACCTATGTCTTCAAGAGTTATACCTACTTATCTTCCAGTAGATTTGTTTCTGTTTTAATATTTGGATCTTTGATCCATTCCAAATTTAGTTTAGTGCATAGTGAAAGATAAGGTTCCAGTTTTAATCTTTGGGATGTGCAGAGCCAGTTTTTCCAGCACCATTTATTAGATGCTTTCTTCCAGTGAATGTATTTAGCACCTTTCTCAAAGATAAAGTGATTTAGTGTGTCTGGAGTTGTTTCTGCATCTTCTAGTCTGTTCCATTTGTCTTCAGGTCTGTTTTTTAAAAATACACTAGAAATTTTATCATTTATGACAATTGTATAATTATAGGATTGACCTTTGTGGATTGAACATTATCTGAGATAAAAATAGCTTTTAGTTTGGCCTTCTTCTTGGAATATATACTGTTTGCTTCGGGTAATACATATTGACCTACTTATAAATTATAACAAGAGACTGGGCGTACACACCAGGGCCTAGAAAGGCTAAGTTAGGTCTACATTTTCTTATACCTCTTTACTTCCAATGCACTGGTCTTAATTCTGCTTTCTCCAATTTGTTCTACTTAACCATTCTATCAGTGAACTTTAGCATAACATATCAAATGTTTGTCTTTTGCTTGGGTCTCAGCATAGTCAGCTCCTCTGTAATTTTTTTCCCTTACCTACTCTATCAAAACATTAATTATCTCCACACATACACATTATTTGTTTGAAACATAGTAACGTCTAGACCATGCCTATACATCCTTAAATGTCTTGGGATCTCCTACTAAAGAGTGTCTTCCACTTGTAAATTGATCATTTGCTAGTCCTCTTATGGGACGCTTAACGAGGAAGGAAGTAATTCATCTGGAGTGTGTATTTCCTTTTCCAATTGGAAGGAGTTTTTGAATGTTAAAAAACGGTGAGATTTTCTTATGTTCTGGAATGATTTATTCTCACCTCTAGATTTTGACTTAAAATGTATTTTTGGAGGGGTCTTACTAGGTTTTAGTAGTAAGAACACCTGACTGTTAATCATTGATTAATTATGTAGTACTTGACTGAACAGCAAGTGAAGAGGTATTTTGAAGACATCAAACTTTGCTTAGAAGCTGTTTTATACTTCACAAGTGTTAAGAGGCCTAAATGTAACTGATGGTTCATAAATCTGTTACTTATTTCAGACAGCATTGAGTGTTACCAAAAAGGCAGATGACTTCAAAAATACATGAAAGGAATGGAGACAGTCCTGAACCATTTTGTATAGGTTGTGATTCATGAATGATATCCTCTTAATATTAATCTTCTCTTTATAAACACTTTCTTTACAAATTGATTCTAGTTTCTTGTCTCACGAAGTGTATTCACCTAAGTTAGTGTTCACACCTAAGTTAGTAGAACTTCATTTAAAGTGGCAGAATAAATCAGTATGCTTTTCTTTTTACAGTGGAATCATGAAACCTGGCCTCAATGCCATTCTGGGACCCCCAGGTGCAGGCAAATCTTTGTGAGTATAATGGTTAATACAAGTGAGCATTTTGCTGTACTTCTTCAGTGTGCTTTTAAAAAATCACTTTTACCAAGCAGGTGTTGGTTGAACTTTTGCTGTGTACCCAGTCTGATGCTAACTGCTGTGAAAATGTGCATTCAGACCAGACTGTGGTTTGGTCCTGAGGCTCAGGTAGTCTTACTTGGTTAGGTTTACTAATAGGGGTTGGAAAAGTGATTGGTCTACAAAAGCCAGTATTATGAATCAGTAGAGAGGGAGAGCATGGAGATAATATTAAAAGCAGGCAGATGGAACAGAAGTTCTAAGTGAAGGCATGAGATTAAGATAAAGCATACTGCCTTGGTTGGGCCTTTCAAGGTTAGACACCGGGAGATCATTTGGGATGTCTGTACAGAATAAGCCACTTGTTTTTATGGTTTGGTGCTTTCTTGTAGCACATAGTGAAAAGGTAGGTAAGAGTTTTAAAAATACACATAATATATCTATATCTATCTGTTACCTTTCCTGACCATTTTATTTTCTAATGAGCTGAGAAACTAAAATACATAGCCTATGTTGTAGGGAAAAATGCTCCGTTACATATATGTGTTTTTATAGGTTGTTAGAGATCTTGGCTGCCAGGAAAGATCCACATGGCTTATCTGGAGATATTCTGATAAATGGAGAACCACGTCTTGCCAATTTCAAATGTTTTTCAGGCTATGTGGCACAAGTAAGTATCAGTAGGCTTTCTTTTTAGATTTCCTCTATATGGGCATCTGCCTCAGCATGTGCTTCTAACTGCTCAAAGAATCTCTTTCTTTACTGTAACTTTTAATAACCTTCCATTAGATTGAAGGTGGAATTAAATGGAAAGATCTGGAATATGATCCTGGTAAGGCAGTGCTATCAATTTTAGCTGGTATATCATTTTGAAAAGGATCTGCTGTCCTTTCTTCACCTTTCTGCTTCCTCTAAGACGTCTTTGGCAAATCCTTGTGCAAAGAAGTCTGCAAGTGTTTGCTCGTATTCATCACAATTACTTGTGCTTTCCTTGAGTGTGCAAGTGTAAAATAAAAAATGATTCCACCTTATTTATACTTTTCTATAATGTGTATAGTTTCTATAATATATGGAATTGAAAAATCACTATTAACTAAAGCTTTACTTTGACTGTGTTATTTCCTTGGGCTAAATTACATATTCTAGAGTGATGATCTTAGTTTGTTTCACTAAAATACCATTTTGCCCTAAGGATGATGTCATGAAGGGCACACTGACAGTGAGAGAAAACTTACAATTCTCGGCAGCTCTTCGGCTTCCTACAACTATGACGAATCAAGAAAGAAATGAGAAGATTAATAAAATCATTGAAAAATTATGTCTGGAAAAAGTGGCAGATTCCAAGGTACTGTCAAGGTAGTATCGTAGGCAGGTAATGAGACTTCTCTTGTGTGAATAAACTGATATTAAAACAGAAGTTTTCTGTAACGTGTGTTTTCAAAGTGGTGTCTTCCTGTAATCAGGAGAAAAGTGACTACTTACCTAGTAAGGATGTGTAAATTAAACTGGAAAAAATTTAACAGTGATTGAATCCTGGAAACGGCGTGAAGTGTGTCATGTAGCCCTTTCCGTGTGATCCTTCCTCACTCTCATTGTTCAAGTCCTCGCCTATTGATTCCTGTGAGTTTCCTCTTCATGTTTTTCTCTTCTCGTTAATTGTCTGTCTGTCTGCCTGTCTCCAGAGGACTTTGTTGTGTTACTTTGGGGAGGTGTGTTTCTGGAGTTCATAAATGATAAGAATGCAAGGATTCTGGCTCTATACATTTCTTTTTTGCTTTCATTTGACTTCCAAATTTTATTCAGTCACATTGTGATTTACTTGTAATTTGTGTAATACTACAGTTATTTTTTTGTGGGCTTTTTTTTCTATTCTTTTTGCTTTTTTCCCCCCGGTTTTGCCTCATTCCTGCCTAACTCTTGGTTGTCTTGTTCTTCCAGTACTTACTTCAAGATCTTTCTATGCCAGGCACTGTTTCAATTTTTAGAGATACACCTACGGGCAAGAGAAACAGAAAGGGGACAAAGTAACTCCTCTTTGGGAGGATTATGTAGGATCATGAAGTAAATTAGAGGGATGAACGCTCCAGCTGACAAGTCCGTATGGAAGCTTTGCTTATCAGACAAGTGTAGTTTCGGGTGAAGTTGAACTATTTGGGGCTAATTGCTAGTTTATGCTGCTGTGACATCAGCCCCTTGTTAGAAACAGTGTAGGACAAAGCTTCTGATTGCTTCTGCTTTCCATGATACTTGCCAGTAACCTTCTTGTGAATTCTTTTATGTGGAAGAATAACCCTGGGACACTAACATTTACCACTTACTTTTTTATTGTGAATGATTCACTTTACTTTGGGCCTATGTATTTTTATTTTGATTTTCTCCTATGGTGCTTCCTTTGGCTGCTCTTTTAAGAATTTAATGCCCTGTATTACTTTCTTGAAGTTTCAGGGAAAATATGCAAAGAAAGTTGACTTAGAATTCGTGTAGTGTCATTGCTTGAAATAATTATGTATTTTATACTTTTTATGATATTGTAAACAACAGAAGTTTAGAGAAAATAATCTGATTACCATAGTGATAATATTGTAAGCAATTGGTGTAGAAGTATAATTATTAAGACTGTTCACCTTGATTTTTCAGTTCTTCACATCTTAACCAGAATTGCCTTAACTCTTTCCTACTGAAATATTCTAAAGAAACTTATATAATATTCCACCCCCTGAACTCTCATCTTATAATTCCAGTGGGAGACTTTTATAGCTGAGACAGTAGGGAGGGATGCTGGTAGGTGACTAATAAATCGGTATAGATATTTTCTCTTTTCCTGTTTGATTGATTGATTGATTGATTGTGGCACTTAGGATTGAACCTAGAGCTGTTGTGTTGATCTACATCCCCAATTTACCCCGTTTTCAACTTTTGAGATGAAGTCTTGCTTTGCCCAGGTGGGACTTGAACTTACTTGTTATCCTTCTGCTTTAGCCTCCTACAGTGCTGGGATTTAAGCAATGTGCCACCATGCCTGGATTTTATCATGTCAGGCTATATCTTAATATTCTTTCTTTCTTTCTTTCTTTCTTTCTTTCTTTCTTTCTTTCTTTTTTTGAGATAGGGTGTCACTGTGCAGTTCAGGCTGGTCTTGAACTCCTTATATAGTTCAGTCTGGCCTCAAACTCATGGCAATCTTTCTGCCTCAGCCTTCCAAGTACTGGGATTACAGGCATGCACTACCATGCCTTGCTCCATATCTTAGTATTCTAACTGATTACTTTAAAAATAAATGTTTAACTCAGTAAGGCACATATGGAAGTGTGAAATACATGTACTTCATATTAGGTCTCAGCAACTTGGCAGCTCTGACATGAGGCTTAGTTTACTCATCTGATAAAGTAGAAATCTCTTTCTTCTTCTAGGTGTTTGCTTATTTACTATTCAAAATAAGGAGATAGTAAGACAAATGTACAGGGCTGAAATAGAACTGTTCACCGCATGATAATGACTGTGGCCTTTCCTGTTGATAATGTTTTGTTTTAGGTTGGAACTGAATTTATTCATGGTCTGTCAGGAGCAGAAAGAAAAAAGACAAGCATTGCAATGGAGCTAATAACAGATCCTTCCATCTTGTTCCTGGATGAGCCCACGAATGGTTTAGACTCAAGCACAGCATATGCTGTGTTTTTACTCCTGAAAAGGTAAATGCTGTGAGAACATTTTTCTTTCATTTATTTAATATCTGATCACTTCTGTGTACCTACTGTTCTAGGTGCAGGGGACTCAGAATGGAATAGCAGAATTTCTTCTTTCCTGTTACAGGGAAAAAGTCAGTTAGAAATGATGATGCTGGTGGTAAGGGCAGATTTAAATCATAGGAGGGTCAGGGAAAATCTTAAGCCTGTGACACGAGAGCTGAGGAGGAATGAGTGAGACCAGCCTGGATCTGACAGAGAAAGTGCTCATTGGAAGAAGAGCAGGCAGGGTCTGGGCAGGCCAGGCCTGCTGCATGTGGGACAGCAAAGAACTGAGAGGGACAGAACCCAGTGACTGAGCAGAGTGGACTTTGCCGGTTGTATTGCAACAATATGCCACACACTGAATGGTTTAAATAACAGAAGTTAATTGTCTTCGAGCTCTGGAGGCTGAAGGTCTGAGATCAAGGTGTCCTCATGGTGCTTTCTTCTGAGTCCTCTGTCACTGGCTTCTTGACTTTTTCTTTTTAAATTTAAAGAGAATTAAATCAAGTAAAACAAAACAGAACACGCCAATCAAAACAAACCAGTGTGACATAGGACTTATAAACAGTAGGAAATCAACAATGGTTAGCATAATGCCACCTGCTGTCTTCAAAATAGCTGCAGATACCTTCAGACATAGTAAAAATCAAACAAAACAACAGAATAGAACCAATAAAACAAAACAATTAATGTACTAAAGGACTTTAAAACAAGATAATAGTAAATCCAAAATTACTACCATAATATATCTTGTTATCTTTGAAATAGCTGCCCATGCCATTGAATACAATAAAATCAAACAAAACAAAACAAAACAAAGCAAAACAAAACAAAACATCACTGACTTCTTGATGGCTCTTTTCCCTTTGGTGTGTTGTGTCCCTGACTTAATCTCTTAAAGGGATGCCAGTCTGATTAGCATCCCCTCAGTGACCTTGTTTGATCTTAATTACCTCTTTGAAGACTGTACCTCCAAACAGCCCTATTCTGAGGTATGGAGCATCAAGACCTCAGCACATGAGTTCTGGGCAGGACACAGTTCAGCCCATCACAGATAGAATAGGATGGGAGGTGGGGTTGGGTTGGTGACAGATTATATAGGCCACTGTGAGAACTATGGCTTTTAAGATGTGGAAGGCTTTTTGAGAGCAGAGGAGTGGCAGCTGCAGAGAGCTCTAACTTTGGGCAGAGGTGAGTGTGAAGAGGCCAGGAAGGAGGCTAATGAGGTGTGATGGTCCCTTGACTGTAACTGTCATGGTGAAGTGCTGAGCAGTGGGTGGGTTGTGGGTCTGTTCCTAAGGCAGCCCCAACAGAACTGGTTCAGAAATTGGACCTGGGATGGATGATTTAAAGAATGATTTCTAGAGTTTGGGATTAAACACATGGAATATTGAAGGAAAAGATACAGTATTTCATCAAGAAATAAGGCTGGTCAGAGCCTTCATAGGAAATTTTTTCAAAAATTAAGTTTAGTCTATCTTTAGAAAAACTAATAAAAACAATTTCAAACCTACATAAAACTCCAAGAATAGTAGAAAGAAAATCCTACTCTGCTCATCTGGATTCCCAAGCTGTGCCTTTTTACTTCATTTGCTGCCTTGCTCCCCCTGTATAGGTTCAGCCACATCATGTTTGATCACCCCTTAGTGTTCCAGGACACCAGGATTCTCCCCCTTCCCACCCTCCCAGTGAGGAGTCACAGTGAAAAGCTTCTCCACCTGACCAGTCCATGCGCTGCACTCAGAAGTCATCAGCTTCCCTGCTGGCTGTTTCCTGAGGCCTGAGGATCCACTCAGGAAACACATCTTTTCTGTTTTTTCCCTACTCCAGAACAGTTTGCTAGTCTTTCCCTGTGTCTTATGTCCTTGTGAGACTTAGTACATTTCATGGAGTGACCTCAGCTTGGCTCCTCCCAGTGTCCACGAGCTGATTCAGCTCATGAAATGCTGCAGTGTTCTCAGTGCCACACTCTTAAGGCTGCACCCAACACAGG
Organism: Dolichotis patagonum; assembly: GCA_004027295.1. Lineage (NCBI taxonomy): Eukaryota > Metazoa > Chordata > Mammalia > Rodentia > Caviidae > Dolichotis > Dolichotis patagonum. The sequence continues at coordinate 14,906 of PVJX010012341.1, forward strand.
TGGTGAGAACCTGTCCGTGTCTGCTGTCTTCTCTGCTGGGAACTATTTTTCCCATTTAGAAGTGATTAACACTTTGTGAGGGTGATAAGTGGCTGTTGTATCTTTACTCTGTTCTTCACATCTCTCCAGGACAGTGTTAGCACGTACTAGTACCTTCTGCTCTTGAGGTGGACTCAGAATATGCAGTAGTTGGTGTTCTATGTAAGGCAAGTGCCTCTTCCCTTCTCTGTTCCTATCATATTCAGTAAAGGATTCTAATGTTATTTGTCATTGTTATGAAATTAACCTTGAGTTAGCCAATGAAGCTCATGCCTTGTGGTTTTCGTGTCATTTTGAAATCTCTCCAGTAGTTCCTCTAGCATTTCTTTACTTTTTGGTCACCTGGTATTACAAGCTTTGTTTGGTTTGGTCTGGTTTGGTTTGGTTTTTGTTTCAGGGATTTCTGCATGAGAGCTGTTTTCTTTGTGTGTCATTGGTTGCTTAGTGTGCTCACCACTACTGGAATATCATCTTCTAGATCCTGAGTAGACAGAACTAGAAGCACACACACACACACACACACACACACACACACACACCTGCTAATCCACATTCCCAGGTCGTGTATGTATTTTTCCAATAGAAAGACAATGTGAATATAACTTCAGTGACTATTTTTGTTAATGTGTATATAATGCAAAATATATCAGTTTATAATTACATTTCTAGCTTTAATCTATGGTACTAACATCTCAGAGATTTTTTTCATCTTGTTTCCTTTCCAAGTTTGTGATTTCAGGCAGCAGAGACTATGCTGCCATTATCCCATTATTTTGTTAGTTGTTCCATCAAGCAATTTAAGTGTTTGCCACAAGTCTCCTAGTTGCTCCTACCATTGCCTTTGGAGGCCCCTCTACCCACTCTATTAGCTACTAGACCTTAAGGCTTCCCCTCTTCTTACTATCTTGCTTCCTCTGATATACATCCTTCTAGGGTCAAGAGAAGAAATGGGAAGTTGAGAAATGTCTAAGGTTTTAAACAGCACAAGTTTGAAATCTCGATTGCATAATATATGATGATGTCAACTTACAGCACTGGAGTTTATGTCCCACTACATAGCATATCCACAGTTTTTATTATCTCTGGAGAATCTATAAGTGAAGATGTAAAACGGGCCTGCTTTGCTGTTTTTGCAATCTCTCTAGTCATCTTTGTCACCCAGCACAAACTACACACACACACACACACACACACACACACACAGACAAACATATGGAGATACTCCTTGATTTCTAATATTGAGGTTTTGTAGTTTCCTGAATGGACCTTTTTATTTCATGTTTCATACATTTTCTTTTTCTACACTGAGTATCTTTTGTCTTCTTAGCTTACTCCTGTGGGATTTTTTATATTCTTACGTCTTCTTCACATTGGGCCTTATATCTCCTGTTTTGCTTACCAGGAACCCTTAGCTACTTCTATTCGACACTGTATTGAAATTATTGATCTAGCTAATTTGAGACAGAACACTCATGGCCACACCACTAGTAAATAGATACTTATCAGATTTTAAATTGAAGTAACATTTCTCATAGCATATTTTTAGTAACAGTTTCAACAGTGATGTTGAACCATTTTTTTCTTCTACCCAGATATAGTAACTCCTGTGAAAGGCTGTTTACACTTGTTTCTTTCATTGAATTAGATCAGAGATCCAATCCTGGCCTTTTCTCTTATTAACCAAGAGTCTGTGGCCAATTGCTTGACTCCTTAAGCTTTATTGTTAAAATGAAGGAAACAATAATATTGGAGCTCACTTACAACAACATTGTGAAAATTGAAATGGGGTTTCCTCTAAAGCATTGCACAAAGACATGGTACTTAGTGGTACTTAGAGGTATTGACTGTATTTTCAAGAAAAAAGAATGAAAATGATTTGAAAGAGCTAGAAGATGTAAGTGATTAACAAAATTGAACATATGATCACTGTTTAATATTTAGTCTATAATTACTTCTCAAACTTTAGTATTTACAAAGTGCCTGAATACTTGTGTTAATAATAGAAACTTCCTCTACCCTGAGATTATAATTTAATGTCTCATAAGACTGTTTAGTAAACTGCATGTTCAATAAATCTTCCAGTGACTTCTGTACCATTAATAAATATCCTTTAAAAGCCTTAGTTTTTTCAATAAAAGTACAGAATTTAGCCCTCCTGGGTAGCAAGTTGACAAGATGAGAAGTTTGTAAGAGCTAATCAAGTGGAACTGGGAACAGATGATCTTGTTTTCTCAAGAGTGCAAGGTTCAGATGTTTAATCATTTCTGTTTTCCCTCCTTTAACCTAGGATGTCTAACCTGAAACGAACAATCATCTTCTCCATTCATCAACCTCAGGGTTCCATCTTCGAGATGTTTGATAGCCTCACGTTACTGGCCTCCAGAAAACTGGTGTTCCACGGCCCTCCAAGTGAGGCTGTGCGGTGCTTTGCATCAGCAGGTATGGCTGGCCTTCTGCAGCAGGTCCTTCACCCGTGGAATCCCAGATGAGGGCAGAGAGGGTCAGCAGGAGTGCTTTTTGATACCTTGGGTGCTAGCACCCTAAAACATCTTTGGTCAGTTTGGTGCCAAATTTTTCTTCATTTGCTTGTTTTTTAGGTCTCTTTCTTTTCTCCTATGTCTGAGCATCCTGGGCCTATGTCTGTTGTGCTCCCCAGTTGTGGTGATCTTTGCCGGACAGTTCAGTAACTAACATGTTGGACTCCCAACCAGTTATTCTGTCAGATGAATGTCTTTGGAAAAGTCCGGAATTGATGTCTTGTTGAGCACATAACAGATGGTGGTTTACCAGTTTTTCCCCTAGTGCACAATCTTGCTCTGCCTTGGTGAGCCTCATGGTGATGCTACTTCGTTTTCTAATAACATTAGATGGTGAATTCACACCCAGGAATGGGTGTGAATGACCTGTAACTAAGTAAATGGCTAATTCTGTGTCTGAATTTGATAAGTCAGTGATTCTGATATTTTGAAGTTGCATGATTTTTCTCTTTCAGATTAAATTATATGATATTTTTAATAGTTCATGGTATTGGTTTCATTTTAGAGATACTTGGATAAGATTATAGATGTTCCTGACCAAAATCACCCCAACTATAGTCATACTTACTTACCAGCTGTCTTCCCTGATTGTTTAATCTCTATGATTTAAAAATAATTCAGTATGCATGGGTCTAAGGAGTCCAGGGGAGATGAACTTGAGTCATACTTCAAACCAAGTTCAAAAGATTGTGCTAGAAATTGTTGAGTTCACAGTTCAGGTGTGCTATGCTGGTCATATTCTTTCTAGAAAATTGCTTTGGGAATTAGGAATTTGGGCAGCATGACAGATGATAATTTGTTTTTCTTTTTAATTCTCACAATATTATTTTTTATTTTATGAAACAGTAAAATAAAATTTCAGAAGAAATAATAAGAGAAAGCCAGGCTTGGTGGTACATGCCTATAATTTCAGCACTTGAGAGCCAGAGGCAGGAGAATCAATGTGAGTTTGAGGCCAGCCTGGTTATGTAGTGAGTTTGAGGCCAGCTTGAATTGCATATCTAGACCTGGTCTCAAACAAACAAACAAAACAAGCAAACAAACAAAAAGAAAGAGAGAGAGAAAGAGAGAATAACAATAGTTAAAACACCATGTGTCATTATCTTTAGAGTCCAGGGCATTGACAAAAATTCTCTTGCAAAGAAGAAGCATATTAGCACAACACTTCCTTTCAAGTGATCTAAGAGAAACTAGTAGTATAAATGCAACTAATGTGTGTTAAAATATGTTTTTGAATCAACAGAATAGGTAATTTAGGGAATCATCTGAACCTTTACCCACTTCTTATTTGTCTCTCTTCTCTTTTATTCCTCTTTTGCACACATATACTTTGTTTCTCATGTAAGAGAACCATGAGATACCTAAGATTTTTTGTCTAATTTATTTCACTTAACATTATGTTCTCAAATTGTAATTATTTACCTATGAGTTCTTCAAGTTTATCTTTCTTTATGGCAGAGTAGCTCCATTCTGTATAAATGCCATATTTTCCTCATCCATTCATTTGTTCATGCACATATATGCCATTTCCAAGATTTAGGTATACATTTGCTACTATGAACACAGGTATGCATGAGTCCCCATAATATGATAATCTGAACTCTTTTGAGGTGATATCCAGAAAGGGAATAGCTGAGTCAAATCAAATTTCTGTTTCTAAAACTAAAAACTAAAAACTTTGAGGAATCTCTATACTAATTTCTATGGTGGTTATACTAGTTCACATTTCCAGCAACAATGTAGAAGTGTTCTTTTCTCCTCACATCCTTCCTCGTCAAGATTTGTTATTAGCTTTTTTGATGATAAGCCATTCTTCCTAGTATAAGATGGTGTCTCAGAGTGGTTTTAACTGTATTTCTGCAATAGACAGTGATGTTGAGCATTTCTTTGATGTATTTATTGGCTATTTGTACTTACTAAAACTGTCAATTTCAGCTGTACATTTTTTTTGATTGGGTCTTTTATTTTGATGAGTTTAATTTTTTTGAGTTCTTTATGTATTTTAGATATTATTCCTCTTTCTGAGAAATAGATGGCAAAATTTTTTCCCATTCTACAGGTTGTCTTTCCACTCTGTTGGTTGTTTTCTTTGTTGTGAAGAAACTGTTTAATTTGATATGAACCCACTTCTTGATATTATTTCTTGTGCCACTGGAGTTCTATTAAAAATGTCCTTGCCTATATCTATATCTGTAAGAGTTGTACCTGTTTTACTTTCCAGTAGATTAAGTATTTCTGTTTTAATATGTAGATTCATTTTTATTTTAGTTTAGTACATAGCTACAGTCAGTCTTCTGCATTTGGATATCTAATTTTCCAAGCACCTTTTGCTAAAGGGGCTATCATTCTTTCAGTGTTTGGGGCCCTTTTGTTAAAGAGAAAATCTCTATGTGTGCCTGGGATTGTTTCTGCTTCTTCTGTTCTGTTCAATAGATGCACATGTCTGTTTCCTGCTAGTACAATACAATTGTAAACACTGTTATAATATTACTTCAAATTGGGGATTGTTATGCGACCTGCTTTACTTTCGTTACCAAGGATTGCTTTTGCTCTTCTGGGTCTCTCTTCTTGTTCCATGTAGACTTTAGGATTGCTTTTTCTAGATCTGTGAGAAATACTGTCGATATCTTGGTTGGAGTTACATTAAATCTGTATATCACAGTTGGAAGTATAACTATTTGATTATACTGATTCTGTCCACCTAAGAACAAGGAACATCTTTCCATTTTCTGATGTCCTTCTCAATTTCCTTTTTCAGAAGGATATAATTTTCTTTGTAGATGTCTTTCACCTCCTTAGGTTAATTCCTAACTAGTTAATTTTTTATTGCTATTGTGAGTGATATTGTTTTCTTAATGTATTTTAAGCAACCCTTATTAGTGTTAGTATTAGTTCTTTATTAGTGTATAGGAATGCTATAACTTTCATGTTTATTTTGTATCCTACTATGTCACTGAATTTGATTATTCACTCCTGGAAATATCTTATTTCTTTCTCAGTTCTGAAAGATAATTTTTCAAGACATGATAGTCTGAGTTAGAATTTGTTCACTTTTAGAGCTGAAAACACTACTCCAAGCTCTCCTGACCTTTAAGTTTTGTGTTGAGAAGTCTATTGTAATTCTGATATGTTTTCCTTTATGTTTGATTCATTAATATTCTCTACCAGCCTTTAAGATTCTCTTCTTGTGTTGCACTTATGGTATTTTAATTATTATATTGCATGGAGTGGTTTTTTTTTTCTGATCATGGCTATTTTGGGTTTGGTATGCATCACTTCTTTGGATGATAAATTCATTTTCCATGTCTGGAGAGTTTTCTACTGTTGTGCCTATAAACAGGTTTTTATGCCCTTTCTGCCATCTTCTAATTTTTTTATTACTTTTAATTCCTCTTATATTATTCTTCATTGAACCATCTAGCAGCTTCTGGGTTTATCTTTCATGTTTTCTTATTGTTTTAAGGCATCACTCATCAATTGATCGTCGACCACTGCCCTGTCCTGTAGATCAGATACTCTGAGTTCACATTGGTTCCTCTGCTGCCCAATCTTCCCATCATATTTTTAGGCTCATGGGTTTCTGTTTGGAACTTATTTTATGGACTCCTCTTCTTTTTTAATGCTGGACATTCATGTTTTGCATCTCTTTCTTTAGCTCTGCTATATTTTTGTTAGTGTCTTCTCTAGTCTTGCTGAGCATGTGTTTCATTAGGCTCATTATCTGATTAGTTATGTCTTATTTAAATTTTTCAACCACTTTATTGAACTCTTTTACTGCCATTAATACCCTTTCTCACTCTTTTGATATGTGGCTTAGGATTTCCTCCCCTCACTGCCCCAAACCAGTTTTGGGAGAGTTGAGAGCTTTTTAGAGATGTTTGGTTGCCTTGTCTTTTCATGATTGTATTTTTTGTTTGTTTGTTTGTTTGTTTGTTTTTTGTAGTGAGGTTTGCAAATACATCACCTTGCCTATAGTAGTAAACTCAGTGAGAAAAAGGGCATTAAATATCAACTGAATCCTGACAAACCCTAAGAACCACTCAAAAATCCCCTTCTGCAAAGCAAAGAGGCCCATGATTTTAGTGAAGAAATTTAAGCCACCCAGATACTGAGCTGCAATGATTCAGACCATGAATTTCTTCTAGTTATAAGTAGTGGTGCAAGAGTTCAAGCATACCCCAGGAATAAATGCCATCTCCTTTGGGTTTATCCCCTCTGAAAACTATGCCCACCAAATTTGGCCTTGTACCACAGAATACAGGCCCTGTGATCCTCCTGGCTTGTGCCTGAACCTATCTGGGGACCCCAAGAAGTCTAGGTCTAGCTCTTGTCCTCTACAAACTTGTCTCCCAAGACTGTCTCTCATCCAGTCTCTGTGGTAGAGTGACACTTCTGTCCTGGTGTGAAACTCTTCTCTGCTGTGTTGGTCTTGTCTTCAGTCAGGTCAGTGCTTTGGTTGTCACTTCTGTTGCCCTGTGGTGTATAGAACCCTGGAACAGAACTGGCTATAATTTGGTAGTTTGTGTGCTTTCCTCTTGCCTCTCACATGGATCATACAAGACTGGGCTGGGTGTGATGGTGAGGATGTGGCTGTGGGGTCCATGGTTTCTCTGTGTTCCTGCTTCCCACACAGAACTTGTGGGGCTGGGACCTGGTAGTGGTAGCAGTGGGCACTGATGGTAGTTGAGACCTCTGAATTTAATAGGTAGAGAAGCTGTCACTGCTGACATGTGTGTGCTGTTCCAGCTTTCCTTTGAGGAAATCATAGAACACAGTGCACACAAGTGTTTTAGACTTTTTTAAATCCTTGCTTTATATTTATGAATAAGTACTAAGCACCACAGAATATTAATAGATCTTTAGGTTTCATAATTTTTTGCACTTTTTTTATTTTAAAGAGAATAAAACCAAACCAAACAAAACAATAAGAGTGATGCAGGACTTAAAAACAAGATAACAGGAAATCACAGTGCCTACCATAATATATCTTATTGTCTTCAAAATAGCTGTCCATACCATTATATGTAATAAAACCAACCAAACAACAACAACAAAAGCAAAAAAAAAAAAAACAAACAGAATAAAACAAAACAAAACAAAACAATGAAAATGATACAGGACTTCAAAACAAAATAATAGGAAATTACCAATGGCTACTATAATGCCTCTTGTTATCTTCAAAATAGGTACCCAGGCCATCAGATGTAGACATGCAAAATTAACTAAACAATACATGAACTAAGTTGCTTTTTTACTTCAGTTGTTATCTTTTCAGAAATTTAGCTATGCGACGTCTAATTTCTACTATGTCTATGTGTCCTGAACTGGTTCTGCGTGGGCCGGCAGTCTGAGATTTTATTTTGCCCCTTCATCTTGACATTTTCCTGTGTTCCTCTGAATCAGCCCATTGCTGCATTCCAGGTGCTTCCTGCATTAGCTGTTGGTCCCTCGGTGTAGGGGATTGGACTAGGCACCTGGGTTTCTCTGATCTGGAGTAGCTGGACTCCAGATGGAGTAGTGCAGGGTGGCAGAGCCTCTGGGCCCACACTAGCCTCTAAGTTCTTTCTTTGTAATGAATTGACCTAATCCCAAAGTTCTAAAATGGCCAATGGACCATAGAAAGACTTCTGTTTAGGCTCCTGTTTGAACCTAGCAGCTCCAGCTGGCCTTGATTCAGGGCCACAAGGGTTTCATGATTTTTGTTAGGTAAGGATGAACATAAGATGTTTTGAAGACTCCAAAATTGGTATAGAAGACGGAAAGTGTATCTGTCTGAGACAGAAAATTTTAAGTTATTGTCTGATTAAATACAAAGAAGAAGAGATGAATTGATGAGGAGAGCAGAAAGCAAGAATATGAAAGGGAAGTTGTTAGAATCTATGTTCCCAGACCACCCCTTACCTACTGTCTAAAAGTAAACCTTCTACATTCCAAGACTATCCGTTTTGTGTTCTTGCTTTGCTTTTTCTCTTAGGTTACAGCTGTGAACCCTACAACAACCCTGCTGACTTCTTCCTGGATGTGATTAATGGAGACTCCTCTGCTGTGGAATTCAACAAACAGGAAGAAGACTGCCAAGGTGTGTGACTCTTAGATTCACTTGCTTTTGCTTAACTGATTTGGCAGAAGCTTAGCAATGTGGCGGCTCATGAAAATATTTATTTGTGAATTCACATTAGCACAATGTTCTGATTCCAGTCAACAGAGAGTCTTGTCCATAAGTGTTATGGGTGTTTTTGCTTTAATTATTGAATGGGCATTTATATATTACTATCAGTTGTTTGATGTTAAGTTTCTTTAACAATAAATATACTCATAATTTATAACATTTTTAAAATGAAAAAATTTGACATTGCACATTATGATTTTGTACCAAGTAGAAAGCACAGACCAGACTTTTAGCATCAAAAATCTGTATGTGCATGACAAGAAATCTATTTTTAAAACTACTGTCCAAATAATTAGGAGATCATTGAGTTTGCTGTGTCCTTAGGATATGCTGGCAGTCAGATAGCTAGCTATGTTTTTCTAATGTGGTAAACAACAATAATGCTAGTAATATTTTATAAGTCAAGCTTTAGAATTTAGTTATTATTCAATAAGGAGGGGTCACAGAAAAATGGTTTAAATAACTAGTTATCTGGTAATAATATTTTCTTTATCTACTTTTACTTAGAAGCTGATGAGACTGAAGAACTTTGCAAGAGAGAAAAGTCAGTCATAGAAAACTTAGTAAAATTTTATGCCAAGTCCTCCATCTGCAGAAAAATAAAAGATGATTTAGATCAGCTCTCAAGAGGTCAGACGAAGACAAGCTCAGTCTTCAAGGAGACCACCTATGCCACACCTTTCCGTCATCAACTCAAGTGGATTGCCTGGCGTACATTCAGAAACCTGCTTGGTGATCCTCAGATCTCTATAGCTCGGGTAACCTGTCAGATTCTTTAACTGTGCCATGAAATAGTAATATGGGAGCAGTTTGGTTGTTATACAGTGTTATTTTGGATTATGATTGTCTTCTACCTACCATTCCATACATTTTTCATCCCCACCCTATTTAGTAAGTAGAAACAGTTAATAGACCAAGAAAACACAGTTAAATACTTACTGAGAGCAAGCTTGTTTTACTGATGTCTTGGAATACTGAACTCAAAAGTTTTGTTGACTTAGATAAGCCATAATGGATATTTTATGTATGCTGTGGAAAAAAATAGAAACGAAAGCAGTGTCAGCCACATATGAGTTATTCTAGTGGCTGTCCAGCTTCATCAATGAATCATCCCGCAAGTTCAACACAAAGTCATGAATTGTGATTTGGGACTCTAATACAGTAGTGAATAAAATAAAAGTAAAAATCTCTGCTCTTTTGGAACATGTTTTCTTATGAGGGCAGAAAGATATAACTTAATAAAGGCAGAAGATATATTACATGTCATATGTCTAAAGGGATAGTGTGGAAAAATTAAGCAGAGAAGAGGTAGAGAAGGGGGAGGAAAGAGAAGGAGGTCAGAAGAAGACATTTGCAGTTGAAATCAGGTTGGGAGGAAGCCCAGTGTCACTGAATATACTGGAAGGTAGTCTGAACTCCCACTGTCTGCGGGAAGAGCTGCATGCAAAGTGCTCTTCTAATCAATGACTTTGGAGAAATTCCAATCTTTAGAAAGAAGGAGGTACTTCTAGAGTATGTGGTTTACAAATAGGTAGCAGCCAGACATACCATAGTTTAAGACTCTTGCCACTAAGATAAGATAATGTCTTTTCATTTGGCTGATAATGTGGTAGTTGTTGATTATCAGTTCTTAACCCAAATGTCATACTAGTTCTAATAGTTCATTGCTCCATCATTCATAAGTAAGTTAACTTAGCTGGGTTATTATTTTTATTATCAATTATTGAGTTTCTGTTGAGTACTAAAACAGGCCATTTTATTAGTTCAAATCTACAGACTTAGTTACATATACACCATAATTTTCATAGTTAATTACTGTCACCCTGTGAGTGTACCTGAAAGCCTACATTTCCCATCCAAATGTTTTGATCCTTGCCACTTGGCTTTTCTGTAAGAACAGAAGCACCTTTGTGTCCTACAAATCATGAATAGTTTTATGATATCATTTGAAAACAAGCTAGGTAAATTATATCTATTAACCTGGGTTACCCATTGTTGATCAGTGAGATGATGTTAAGAAATTTATTCTTCAGTGTAACTTATGCAATAGGTTTTTCTTCCTTGCCTTTAAAAGTGCTTTATGAATGTCTTGTGTAAGATACGTACATGTTAGTTCTGAGTATGATATGATTAGAACACAGCCATTTGCAACATTACAGGAAGAAAATGGCACTGTATTTGCCTAGCATGTATGAGGCCCTGAGTTCAGTCCCCGGCATATATACACAGGTACACACACACACACTCTAAAATAAAAAGTCTTGGTTTCATTTAGCATTTTCAGTATTTAGCTATGGATTAATGTTTTTAGTGACTGTCAACCACAGCTCAGCACATACATTGAAAAATGTTGTAAGTATGGAATAACACATTTGAAGTATTTCCTTTTTTAATCCTCTTTGGAGGCTGGAAGGTAGATGTCTAAGTCTCCTAGATAGAGTCACTTGCTCCATTTTCCTTATATAGTCCCCCTGGTGATTCCTCTTCTTCATGCAAAAAAGAGTAACACAGGTGCACCTTGTAAAAGCAAGACATAATTTATGGTAGTCATTGTTTTGGCAGGGTTTGAGAACTAACTGAAAATAGTATAAAATCCTTGAAACTCATAGGAAGTATCCTAATGCTGATACTGACAGTGTTAATATAAGGCACTGTATTAAGTTTGAATAGATAGAAACACAGAATATTGTGCATCAAGTTTGAGAGTCTAATACACATGTGTAGGCTGTGTGTTGATAGAACCATTAGTGTTTACTTTGAAAGCTTGATCTGTTGCAGTGAAGTACAGTATGGGCTGAGAGTAATGAAAATATGTTAGTGTAATGAATTTTTCCCCAAAAATTGTTTTATCAGCAAAGGAATTTTAATCCTTAAAAGGATTTATTTGAATAGCAGTTTTCTAGACTATGCTCTTCATAAACTAGTCTTCACAAAGCACGATTCTAACTTTCTACAGGTTTTGGTATTTACTTATTTATTTATTTATTTTTAACTTTTGCATCATGGTTGAACCCAGGCCCTTTCCACTGAACTATATTGTTAGCCTTCAAAACTATACTGTTTTTCTTTTTTGAGATAGGGTCTGCCTAATTTGGTAAATTGCCTGGACTGAGTGAATTACTAAACTTTCAGTCCTCCTTCTTCAGCCTCCCACTGTGCTAGGATTATAGGCATGCACTACCTGTCTTGCTTCTAATTTTCCATTTGGTTTTCTTCATGCCAAACCTGTCCAATCCAAATTACTACATGTCTTGATAGTGTTGCAGCACTGAGGGTTTTTTTTTTACTTTGAAATTTCCAAGATATAAGGTAGAATATCTTGTGCTTAGATGACTATTTCCTTTTTTTAATATGTAACCCAAAATAATCACAAGGAGAATCCCTCAGATAAATTATATCATTCTGTAACCCTTAACCCTTTGTTAACGGAAGTGTTTTAAAAACACAAGTGCTGCTAATCCAGTCTCCCTGGGAACCATCCACGCAGACTGAGTGAGTGAGGAGGCAAAGCATTGGTAGCTTAGGTGGCTGCATGGGCCACAGGCCTCACTGGCTGAGGTTCATGGAGAAGCAGTGACAGAGGAGAGGGGCCGTGGAAGTGTTTAGGTGCTGGATGCTTTGGTGACAGTGACAATATGCTTCCCATGCAGGCAGGGTCTTCCCAGGGGTTGGGCAGGTACAGCCCAGCTCTCTACTACTTTCTTACTATGCAAAATTCCAGTACGAGAAGTTGTGTATGGGCTTTTAAAATTTTATTTATCCACTTTTCATACTGAGGATCCACCCCAAAGTTTGGCCCATGCTAGGGAAATATAGTACGGCTGGGCTACATCCCTGGCTATATTTCCAATATTAAAATAAAGACATTCTGTTTTCTATTGAGTCTCTTCAAGTGTAAAACTGGGTATATTCATGGGCACAAGAGTTAAGAATTCAATTCAAATAAAAAACCCTTGACACTGGGGCTTCACTTTGTTCCCCAGACAACTTCCTTATGTACTTGCATTGCTCTGCTCACCTGTGGACATTCATAGTCTAACACCTGAACTGGGCCCTGAGCCAGCAGTCCCTGGAGGTCACTGGGAGGAGCCTTGGCTTTCCTACTAGTCTGCTCCACTGTCCTGTCAGACCCTGAAACAGCAGCTAAGTTAATTTTCAATTTAATTTGGAAAGTATTCTAGTGATGTACACATTTATATTCCCCCTAGAAACTCTGGCCAAACTACAGTGTGTGTCTCAATGGCGAGATGTATGATACACAGCTGTGTATAAACATTTTCCATCTTATTGAAACTCTTTTCTTTTTCATTTTCAAAAGGCTGCTATCCCATTCATAGTGGGACTGGTTATTAGTGGCATTTTCCTTGGGCTAAGAAATCATTGTACTTTATTCCAGAATAGGTAAGTAAATTTGGATGTTTTGTTTGTTTTGTTTTTGAGACAGGATCTCACTGTGTATTCTAGGCTGGCCTTGAGCTCACTGTGTAGCCCAAGCTGGCCTCAAACACTCAGTGATCCTCCCGCCTCCAAGTGCTGGGATTGCAGGTGTGGGACACCACACATGGCCTAAATTTGATCTTGACTTTGAGAAAATGCTGATACTTTAGTTAAGTTTGAATGGAAACACAGAATATCGTGCATCAAGTTTGAGAGTGTACAGGATAAATGTCACTATTTTATTGTGGTAGTGTGAAATAGAGTACACTGAAAAGTCAGTGAAAGAGTTAATTTTCTTTTTCACACAAGTGTGTATGTATGTGTGTGTAAATTGTACAGTTTATCCTTTGTACGTTTTGAAGTGCACAGTTCAGTGGTATCAAATACATTCTCATTGTGTAACTATGCCCATCAGCCAACTTCAGAGCTGTTTTCCATCTTCCCAAATGGAATCTCCATGTGTAATGAAGAACTTTCCATTCTCCACATTCCAAACTCCTCATCCCCACCACTCCAGTGGTTCATACCTTTCTACTCCGAGTCTCTGGATTTGACTATACATAGGACTCTCATGCACATGAAGTTACACTGTACTCATTTTCTAGACTATCCTATTTCTTGTAGGATGATGTCTTAAAGATTCATCCTTCAAGATTCATCCAAGTTGTAGCATATATCAAATATTCTTTTATTTTCAGTGCTGCAAAGTATTCCGTCACATGTATACATTACATTTTTATATATTTATCTGCTGTTGAAATTTTGGGTTTCTTCTACATTTGACTATCCTGAATAATGCCACTATGGCTGTACAAGTATTTGTACAGCCGCTTTCTCCTCTTTGGGGTTGTTCAATCATACTGTAATTGTATGCTGTCTACATCAGCATACAAGGGTGCCAATTTCTCACATCCTCCCCCAAACTAAATAACTAAACTTTCTTTTTGTCCTTTCCTTCTTTCCTTTTTTCTTCCTCTCTTCTTCTTTCTTTTCTCCTTTCATTTCTCTCTATTCTTCTGTTTTTCTTTTCCTTTTTTCTTTTCTCTCCTTACCTCTCATCTCCCAGTCCCCCACCCTCTCTTTCTTTCTTTCTCATTTTTTGCAGCACAAGGAGGTTGAAAGCAGGGCTTTCCTGCTGAGCTGCAGCCCTATCCCTTTTAAAATTTTAAGACAGAGTCTCCCTAAATCATTTAACTACCAGGCAGTTCTCCTGCTTATCCTCCCCAGTATTGGGTTGAAAGGATACACTATCATGCATGACTTTTTTTTAATAATAAAGAGCCACTGAATCTTTAGAACAATATCTACTCAAGTCCTTTTCCAGTTATAATATTGGACTGTTTAGGGTTTGTGGTTGTTGAGTTGTAGTTTGGATTTCTGAGCTATTAGTCCCCTAACATATTTTCTATGTATTTTCTCCCATTCTGTAGGTTTTCTTTCAATCTGTTGGTAATGTGTTTGAGTATAAATGTTTTTAAATTTTATGTAATTCGTCTTAGCTATTTTGTCCTATGTTGCCTGTGAACTAGTTTCCTTGCTGTCTTTTTATTTGACTTGAGGCTTGGGTAAGCGTGTAGACTCAGTGTCACTTATGATCCTTAACTTCCTTTCAGCCATGTGACTGAAAATCAAATGTGCCCTTAAAAATTCTGTTTATGATAGAAGTTTTGTTTCATTGGGATGGAACCCAGGGATGCTTTACCAGTGAATGAAATTTCCAGCTCTTTTTAGTCTTTATTTTAAAATGATCTTGCTAAATTTCCCAGGTTGGCATTAAACTTTCTGTTCTTCTGCCTCAGCTTCTCCAGTGGCTAGGGTTGCAACATGTCTCACCATGTCCAGCTCACAGTGTGTCATTTTTAATGGCCTTGTCAGGTTCTAGACTCAGGTACCCAGCACCATCTCAAGGTCCATGTCATGATTCATGTGTGGAGAATCACTATGCCAGGTTGGATACTCACAGCCTCAGGTACCTCTCCGTGACTAGTGGGCTGGATGATATTATCCCCATTTTACTCTTGAGGAAAGTTGTGGAAGTTTATGCTAAATGAAAATGACCAGTTATTTTTACATGAAAGAATAAGCATAAAAGCCAATTCTCGACTCCTGTAAAATAAATTTTCTTCTGTATGGAATCAGATAGTGTTACTATACAATGAGATATTTAGTGCAGTGATTTCTAGAGTTTTACCCCCTTTTTCCCTTCCCTGAAGACTGAGATCTCTGGATTGTTTCCATACCCAGGAGTTTTGGGGTTGTACCCTGTGTGGATGCCATTTCTTCATGCAGCACAGCTTACATCTCAGGATGGGGATGTAGACCTTACGTATAGGGATGTGGACCTATGTATTGTGTCACAGGGAGGATTTGGAAAATATAACTGAAAAACAGTTCTTTTTAAAATTCCAGTGGATAACAAGTATCCCAGTGGCATCCACACAGGCCACAACCCCAAAACTGGGCAATAATCTTAGTCTCTATTTATTTATTCATTTATTTTATCTAGTTATGTGGTAATAAGGATTAAACCCCAGGCCTTTGTTCTCAGGGACATCTCAGTCTTTTTTTTTTTTTTTTTGAAATACTGTCTCACTAGGTTGTTAAATTGCCATGGCTAGATTCAAGCTTGAGGGTCTTCTGCCTCAGTCCCCTAGGGTGCTGGGATTATAAGTATGACCACTATATATGACATTTTAAATTTGTATTTTTGACTTTTAACTCTTGCTACAATTTTGTTAAAAGAATTCAGACTGTATGAACGTTGTGTGTGTGTGTGTGTGTGTGTCTGTGTGTGTGTGTATGTGTGTGTTTTATCTCATCTCTCCTGAGGTGACGAGAGGTTGATTCTTTGAATTAGAAAACAATGTCCCAGCTTCATCTCTGGGACCTACTTCTCAAAATGCTCCTCAGGGTGAAGACCAGTACTTCATTATTTGAAATTGCTTAATAGGCCAGTAGCTTCGTTATTCTGGGGGCTCAGACACTCTCTTTGTAGTTTCTCTCACCTGTGCAACTGAGAAAATGGGTTTCAATCATGGATACTGCATGAGTTCCCTTGACTCAGTAGCTTTATCACAGGGTTGTGGATACGGCTAAACAGATTAGGAAACTGGTCTTTAAAAATAATTGAGTTTGTTACTCCCGCCTCTGGAAATTTACACAAAATATTTGAAATCCATGGGCTGAAGTGACACCTGCAATCCCATGCTCATGGCTGCACTGTTCACAGTAGCCAAGCTCAGGAATCAAAGTGTCCTTTTCCAGATGGAGTGATGTTAGTATGCTGTGTGTGCAAAATATTCTACCTTAAAAAATATTCTTCTCATAACTTGGATGGTACTAGAGAACATAATGCAAAGTCAAACAATCTAAGCTCATAAAAATAAACACCTCAGGTTCTCACTTATATGTGGATTCTAAAACAATCAAACACTTAGAAGTAGAGTGGAATGGTGGTCACCAGTAGCTGGGGCTTGAGCATGAGGTGATCATGGGCACATTGGGCACCTTGTCCCAGCTATCCAGGGGGAAGAAGGCTTTGAAAAATATATTCGAGATACCTTTTCGGGTGTGAGTAATGCAATAAATAATAATGTATGTCTCAAAATTCCTGAGAATAAATACAAATATTATTTACCCCATAAATATACAAAATTTTTTGGTATACTAGGAATCAAACTCAGGACCTCATGCTTGCCAGTCAGGTGCTGGGCACTGAACTAAATCCCTGGCCCCTATAAAGATGGAATTTTAAAATTTATAATTAAAAATTTAACCCAACACTCAGAAGGTTGAGGCTGGAAGATCACCATGAATTCAAAGTCAGTCTTGGCTACATAAGCAAATTCAAGGCCAGCCTGCATTACACAGTGAGGCCCTGTCTCAAAATAAACCAAAACAAACAAACAAACAAACAAATAAACAAAAAACCCCACCAAAACAAAAACCTACAACTTATAATAAGTCGGATCAATAAATAGATGTGACAGCTATGCATTACCTGTTTGAAAGGAATTCGAATGAATTGAGTATTCTGCTTGGTTTGGTTTGTTTGATTGGTGGTGGTGGTATTTTTCTTTTGGGTTTTTGTTTGTTTTGTTTTGTTTTGTTTTTCAAGAGAGGATTTTACTGTGTAGTTCAGACTAGATTTGAACTTGCTACCTAGCCCAGGCTCATGAGGATCCTTCTGTTTCAGAGTGCTGGGAGAAAGGAGTGTACCACCAGGCCTGACTAAGGGTTTTTAAAATAAAAACTATTTAGTATAAAATGAATTATCATTGCATCTTGTTTCTTGATCTATTCTGCCAGTCTGTTTTGATTGGTGAATTGAAACCATCTGCATTGATGGTTATAACTGATATGTATTGGCTTCTCCTTCTCATAGTATTTTCCTGCTGTTGATTGCCTGCATTTCCTCTCTTTAACTGCTCACCCTACTTGGTGGCTTCTTTCTATTTCTGTTCTTGCATTTGTTGTCTTTGTTATCTCTTTCTAGAAATCTTTGAGAACATTTTGTAGAGCTGGTTTGGTGACCATGAATTTCTTCAGTTATGTTTTGTTATGGGAGTATCTTATTTCTCCTTTAACATGCAAGATAGTTTTATAGAGTACATCAATCTGGATTGGAAGTTGTTTTCTTTCAGGGTTTGAAATATGTTACTCCAAGTTCTACTTGACTTAAGGGTTTATGTTGAGAAGTCTGCTGTGCTTTCCTGCACATGTGATTTTTTTTCCCTCTGACAGCTTTTAATACTCTGTTCTTATGCTGAATTTCTGGGATATTGATTATTAAATACCCTGGTATAGATTTATTTTGGTCATGAATAACTGGAGTTTCTTATGCCTCTCTTATCTGTGTGTCAAATTCTTTTTCATGCTTGGGAAGTTTTCTGCCATTACTTTGTGCAGGTTTTTTGTATCATTTGTCCTGACTCCTATGTTTTCATTGATTCCAGTCAACTGTCATCATGCAGCTCTTGGATTGTTCTTTGATGGCCCCTTTTCTTTTTGCGATTGATAACTGTGATCCTGTCTTCTGTCTTCACTTCCTGAATTCTGTCTTCATTTCCATTCATTCTGTTTTACAAACTTTCAGTGAAATTTTTAATTTCCTGGATATCTATTTGAACCTGTTTAATGGAAAAAATTACTTTAAGATTTAGAAGGAATTTCACTTTTCACCTTTTTGGAATAATAAATATTGCTGTGCTATTAGATGTGAATCACAAAATAAATTGGCACTTAACTGTGTTCCATGTTTCTGAAACTTTCTTTTAACTTGACATACAGGTTTTTCATTTATCAAAAGTTACTTCACTGGTTATCTATTAGGCCTGGCTATTTTCATTCATTTTAACTATTGAATAAACATATGTATTTATAAATATTTATACCTGCAATTATTCATTCTTAAGGAATTATAATAATTGAGTTTCTATAGGCTGTTAATTCTAGTTCATATGTTTGGGGTGTTCACTTGGGTGCATATATTTTAAAAAATTTCCCTTGCTTTTATGTCATTTAAATAATAGACCACAGCATATCATTTTCAGTTTTAGCTAACATCCTCCATGTCTACTGAATTGTTTATTTATAAAGGAATGCTTATCCATATTTCATGGATGTTAGCATGCTCTCAAGTGTACATTCACTGAGCCCTTTTCTTTTTTATAATTACCATCACTTTGTTTTCACTTTTGACCTCTTGGGAAACCACACAGGAATGGGTTATCCTGTGTAACGGATAATTACTAAAGCGTTGCTAATGGGCATGTGGTGGGTGTCTGTAATGAAGTGCTGAGTGAAGATTCCCTCTTCTTTATTTTTATTCCATGTTTTACTTTCTTTTTTACCCAATGCTAACACCAGTGTGACTGAGAATTTTACAATGTTGAGGCTTGATTTAGCTTACTGTTTTTCTCTTTATACATTGGGGATGATTTAGGAGTGACACCATGCATTTATGTTAAATTTAAAAGTGATTAATATTTTTCTGATTTACTTATTAGCTCAGGCTACCATGATGAAACACCATAGACTGGGTAGCTTAAACCACAAAAGGCTTATTTTTCCCTCCGATCTGGAGTTTGAAATCTGAGTTCAGGGTTCTGGTCCAGTAGGGTCAGGATCCCTTGAGGTCCCTGTCTTGGCTGCAGGTGACCATCCTCTCCCTGAACCTTTTCCTGGCAAAGGATGTCTGTTGTTTTTTTCTCTTCTCAAGGGATGAATCCCATTTTGAGGACTCCATTCTCTTGACCCCGTCTTACCACTCATAGGACCTGCCCCCTCCTAGGATCATTACATGGAGGAGTCAGCCTTCAACATGTGTATTTTAGGAGAACACATGCACAGCAACCTAAGATCATGCATTTGAAAATGTGTTATAATATGGAGTCACAGTCCCATGGAACCAGACAAGATGCCTCATAGGGTCATGCTTATGTTCCCTGTCTGCTTTGGCCAGGGGAGTTGTGGCATATGTAAATCTGATCTATTTCATGTTATATCATTAGTGGGATAAATTTTGTGGGTAAAATATTGACCTAAGTGTGTTGAATTGACTGTGGTGCATTCATTCCTGTTCCTTCCTGGCAGAGCCTCGATACTCTTTGTGCTGACAATCTACCAGAGTTTCAGCTTTTTGGCTGCAGTGGAAACATTCGTGCTAGAGAAGAAGCTCTTTATGTGAGTGAGCCTCTGTTCTGACCAGGGAATCTATGGTTATTGGGCTAACTGATCACTTCCAGAATTGGGCCAACGATTTGATCTCAAGGATTGATGGTCTTTTATCCTGCTCTGCTTTGTTTTGTTCTTCTTTCCTGTCTTTTCTTTTATTTCTGTATTTGCTTAATTTACAAAAGTAGATTGTATATATTTATCATGGATTATACAGTAGTAGATTTTGAAGTCAGTATGAGAATGAATAATGTTAACAGAAAAAAAGCATGGGTGGCATGGAAAAGTCAAAAGCACATAGGCCGTACTACCAAGGGAAAGGAATTTTAAGACTAGGACATGGTTGATGCTACAGAAAAAATGAAGGGTTGGAAAGTACTTTTTGTTTGTTTTTCAGCAAATAACAGGTCATAATGACCTTTGCCAAGAAAAGTTTAAGCAGCATGGTAGAGATTAAATAATAGGTTCATCAGCAAACTGCAGTGGGAGGCAAAGTTGATAAGGAATTCACCAAATTTAACCCTCAGTGGAGAAATGCAAAGAGCTAGAGAGCAGGTTTCTAGTAAAAAGCAGTCCGATTGTGTTTCATGTGTTTTTTGAAGATGAAAGAGATTTCTTATGTTTATTTATCAAGGAAGGATCTACCAGAGAAGGAAGAAATAAAGATACTGCACAATTTTGGAATTATGGGAGACTGATGTCAGGAAAAGGAAAGATTAGGATTTGGTAGCTGTCATACCTGTTTGTTGGGTATGTGATCACTAAAATAAGACTATTTCTTTTCTGACATGAGAGTAATAAAAGTAAGTAAAGATTAGTGATTTGAAGCTGCTCCAAGAGCCTTAGGGTTTGATATCCTCTTTCATAATCAGAAGTAGGAAAAATAAAATCTCTGTCCGCATTGAGATTGCTTCACAAAGTGCCAGCGTCAGAGGAGAAGCGGAGTCCCCGCAGAGCGCGGGGCCCAGACTCTGCGCACCTGGAGGGAGGGAGGTGTTTGGGCAGTGCAAGATTTTAGGACAGCTGTAAGAAGGAATTCTGTAGTCAAGATGTCACAGCAAGAGCCTCCTGGGACTGATATCCAGAGGGCTGGCAGTGGGGAGGAGGGCAGCCTGGAGGATGTGTTAGGCCCCAAGGAGCAGCAGGAATCTGTACAGCAGTAGATCTAGTATGTGCTTTCTGAAACTAACCTGGAATTTATGATGTATGTTTTTCTTCTACAGGCACGAGTTCATCAGTGGATACTATGGGCTGTCATCTTATTTCCTTGGAAAGCTACTATGTGATTTATTATGCAGGAAGTTGTTACCAAGTATTATATTTGACTGTACACTGTACTTCATGTTAGGTAAATAACAAGACAAAAAGAACATGCCTTTAGACTTGAGTCTGAGGTTAAGCCAGTTTCTATAAAAAGCATATTTGTGATTCTCAAGCCATGAGCTAGGAAAGCATGAGTTCACTGTGTGTCCATTAAAGTGGCTGTAAAACATGAATATTTTTCAGAAGTCTTGTTCCAAACAAATGCTCATGTGGTGTTTTTTTGGTGTGGTTCTTTTGTTTTGTTTTGTTTTGGTTTTTTGAGACAGGATCTTGGCTGTGTAGTTCAGGTTGTTTTTGCACTCGCCGTGTAGCCCAAGCTGGCCTCACAGTCAGCAGTCCTCCTGCCTTAGCTTCCTGAATTCTGGGTTAACAGACATACTCCACCATGCTTGGCAACCAAAATTAAAATTATTTAATTTATTAATTATAATTAATTATTATTTGATTTATTAATTATTTATTAAAATTATTTAATTTATTAACTAATATTTCAATGGAAATGTTTTATACAACTATTTGAGGCTGTGCCAGAGAAAGTGGAATAGTTATTGCCTATCTATCCATGTTTTATCTATAGCTCTCTAAATACATCACTATGCAGAATAAAATATAGACAGGCAGGTAATATCTATTATTATATAGAAAGGTGATAAATCAATATACATTCTTTTTCTTTCTCATTCTCATGACTTAAATATGGCAATTTAATAAAAATATTTGTAAGAATGGAGACAGATTCATTTGTGCCTTATCTCAGGCTTCACCGCCCAGGCTCATTACGTCAGTGTCTCATGTATTTCCTGACACACACATGTGCATACCAGAGTTGTCTGTTTTGACAGTGCATTATAGGGTAAGAACCATTGATTGAGCTTCAAACTTCTATTTTTCCAAGTAAGAGATGCCTCATAAAGAATTAAGTATGTAAATCAGACCCCCCAGACTCTTGGTTGGTAGTTGTGTGGCTATTTCAAAATCTTCAGACTCTATGACCCAGGGCATTAGCTCATTGTGGTGTACAGAATAGCTTATTAGACTTGACTTAGCCCCATTCTCAACCACATAGTTGTGGGATGCTTTATCAGCAGGGTGGGTTTAGACTTTAGAGGTTCCCACTCCTCTTCCAGGAAATTAAGACTGGGATGTTGTGGGCCCCTAACCCCAGCCTCCTCCTTATTGCAGTCTGGCACACACCGATGCTCTGGGGATGTCTGGGGAAGTGACTGGCTATGCTGTTTACTTTAAAAGAGCAAACAAGTCTGGCCCATTGTGTTGCCTGGAGCTGTCCATCTCAGAAACTCAAAAATTGTTCATAATCACACATGAAGGAGCACAGGATGTATGGAAAAGTGTCAAAAAAAAAAAACAACAACAATGTGCTAACTTCAGGTAGTTACATGGAAGCAAACAACACAGTTGGTGACCAAGGGTAGCTGTATAGTGAATGACATCGGTTTTCTCAGAATATTTTAGTGTTATTACTCAGTAAACAACAGTAAATACACAGAGACCTAGGCTGCTGACCTGACCTTTTCTTTTCTTTCTAAGGCTTGAAGCGAGCAGTGAGCACTTTCCTAATCACGATGTTTTCGCTTGTGATGGTATCTTGTTCAGCCCATTTTTTGGCACTGGCCATCGCTGCAGGTCAGGGTGTGGTATTTTTAACCACACGTCTTATGGACATCTACTTTGTGTTTATGATGGTGAGTGGGAACTCTGTTTCTCGGAGGGTCTTTTTCCTTTTTTCTTCCTGCACATTCACCTGGTCTGTAAAACCTACTATGGATTGTGTAGATTCTTTTAAGGGGCTATAATATAGTTAATAATTAGAGAATGCACCAACTTTTCTCCTCGATCTTATGCAGAGTGGGTTTTTTGTTTTTTTGTTTGTTTGGTTTTTTTTTTTTTTTGCTGTTCCAACATAGTATAACTTAACTGATATGCTTTTATTAGTAAGCTCTTAAAAGACACTTCTTGTTAACATTTTATCATGACAGTTACCATTTTATAAAATGTCATCAAAAAGTATCTTTTAAAAGCTTATTAGGATAAATTAGAGCTTCCAAAACCAGAATAAAGGATTCACCAATTCCCTCATAAAAAGTCCAGGTTACCTGCCTGCCTTTCATGTTGGTGTTAGAGAACTTCCAATTATTTGACCACAGCGGAGGTGATATCGTTGGATCCAGTATTCTACAGGCTGAGAGCAAAGCTCCATGAAGTGTGGTACAGTGTAGGGTATGGGGAATCTGTCTTGGGAGCCTCCTGTCTGTATTTTGAAAAGCAGTGTTTTAAAAATATTAGAGCATTCCAAAGCCCACAGTATCAGATTGTCTCTGGATTTCTGAGAATCTCTTCGTATCAATATATTCCTGTTTATCTTTCTTTTAATAGTTACTTAACCTAATTTTACATGGTCATAAACTTTGCATTCACATAGATGAATCAACAGATGAGCAGAATCACCTGCCACAGAATTTCCCCCAACTACATCAAGTGTACAGGAATGCTTAGCCTGTTAATACACATTCTTTCTGCAAGTATCATTGTATTAGGTACTCTAAGAAATCTACAGATCATTTAGAATGTGGAGGATGCGCATATTCAAAGTATAAAGGGTAAACATGGGTTATATAGAAATATTATATACCATTTAAAACTAAGGAACTTGAGAATCTTCAGATTTTGGTACTTGGCAAAATCTGAGAGGTTCCTGGAACCATTGGCACTTGGATACCAAAGGATGTCAGTTTTCTTCCCAAGGACTGAGACCAAATATAGGGATACTCCATGACTGAGCCATTTCCTTCTGCCATTTTTATTTTTTGTTTTGAGACAGAGTCTCACTAAATTGCCTAGGTGGGACTCTAATTTACAATTCTCCTATGTCAGCCTCCATAGTGCTAGGACTACAGGCCTGTGTTACCATCCCAATATGACTGTACTTCTAAGTTTTCCACTGTGTGTAGTTATGAAAAAGCTCAGGCCTAGTGTTGATATTTAAAGGTCTTCCAAATAAATGGGACCTATAATGTAGATCACAGGTATGTGGACTTTCCCTAAAAGCCTAGTAGTCTTAGCTATGCAGTTATTCACATACAAAAGAGGAAGATAAGTGTTTAGAATAAGTGGAAGGAACTTCTAGAAATAGTTCTAGTAGAAATGTTTCAAAGGTTGCAGAGTTCTTGAAGAGGGTCTTCTTTAGAATTCTTCATAAAACAACTAGACTGGTTCTGACTTTTGCTTTTCGTAGATTTTTTCAGGTATCACAGTAAATCTTAGAACCATGGCGCCTCGGCTCCTGTGGCTTCAGTACTTCAGTATTCTGTATTACGGCTTCACGGTAAATTGTCCTTCACTGTCATCCTGTCTGGTTTTCCAAGCTAGGGCAAACAAAAATAAAGCCTAACTGTATCTTTTCCCTAGCCATGGGGCCTGGCCATCTCACACTGAAGAGCTTTTTCTCAAGAGCAGTAGATGAAAATTTAGTTAGCCTTGATTAACACAAGGTCAGGGTGCCATCTGGGGTTTTCCTCAATTATTTGGTTTGAGGAAGATGTAGGAAGACAAGAAATCTCATAGGAAAGAGGAAAGATTGGTTTACTGATGAAAAACATGCTATGTTTCAGTTCAATAAGGAAATTAATGAGAGGACAGGAGACTACAATATGTAGCTTGTGTTAAAAGGAACATTAGAAAAGAAACAAAGACCATGTAGCATTACAGCCATATTGCCTTTATAAAGCTAATCAACTTCAAACAAAGCTGTCTGTGTCTTTCTATAGTGTAATTAAGTTTCTAACAACTGTAATTAGCAACTTTTTTTTTATTAAGAGAAAAAAGCAAAACAGAAAAAAGGGTAGAAATACAGTACTTCAAAAAAATAACAGTAAGAAATCACTAGTTGATAAATCACAGATTGTTATCTTAGAAGTAGTTGTTCAAGTTACAAAATCAAAGCATAAAAAGTGACTGGTTTTGATGAAAACAAACAAGAACAAAAGATCATTACCATAAATTAATTATACTCCATTCTAGTGTTTATGGAGCTATAAAATTGGAGATTTCAGAAGGAAGAACTGTGAGGATTTATCCAGAGGACTGCTTCATTGGCTAATCAGAAGCAGTATCCCAAATCTAGGCCTCAAGATTGCCAGAGAAAATTAAACTTTAGTTGTTTTGCGGTGACAGAGCCTGTGAATGTGAAACCTGCCATTTTTAGAAATAGCATAAGGACTAGAGAACATAATTGTGCTAATTCTTTGAGCACTCTTTGAAAGTTAAAGCTATTTACTTTGTCTTGTTCTCACATGTGTTACAGGCTTTGCAACACAATGAGTTTTTGGGAGAAGACTACTGTGTGGGACTCAATACAACAGAAAGCAGTAGCTGCCCCAACTATGTAATGTGAGTTTGTGTTCAGTGTTCTAATCTTCGCTTACTACTGTGGTGTGCTGGAGATTTACCTTCAGGTGTAGCTCTGGTTCAGGTCTTGTCAAGGTCAGTAAATCATTCTGGACCTGCATTTTCTTAATCTTTAAAGCGCGTCATTGTGTACTAATGCCTGTACACACACTGTGTATGCATTCTGCTGCATTCAATGTTATTTAATGTACAGAAATATTTTGGGCCTTTTAGAAGGTTATTTTTATGTTTTGATTGTGGGTTTGAGTTCCTTTCAGAATATTTCCATTTAAACTGTGCTGCTTTTGTTTTAGCACTTTGTGCACTAAATGGATTATATGCTACCTGTGAGCCAAAAATAAGGAGATAGAATGACTCAAAAGGGCAGTGGTTGCTTAAATAGAACATTGCCCTCACCAGGATTCTGCACTTACCTTTCCTTCATATCTTTGGATAACACCATGGAATCATAGGATTCACAGCTCTGTGCATGTGTGCATGTGTGTGCGTGTACGTGTGTGTAAGCTGATTGGAAATACTCCCTATCATAGGAATATCATATCCTGTAAAGAAAGAAACATGTATTTCAGTACTTGGGAAGGAAATCTTATTTTTACATAATGTCATTGAAAGACATACAGGGTTTAATAAAATCAGAATCTCTTGTTTCAAATGTTAGTGTTTTCCTTCTCTATAATTCTTGTTAATGTTTGATTTTGGTGCATAAATTAATAAGAGAAAAGATAATGCTAGTATCATAAATCTCTCTTCATCATTCAAATAGTACCTAATAATTTTCAGTAGTAAGACAAATATTCATGTTGCATTCTTTACTCAGCTTCTTCCTTTGTCTTCCTCTGGGAGTGATGTCTTTGTAATACAAGGTCACTGCTGGCCTTCTGGTCAGGAGGAAGTGAACAGGAAAAGTGGGAACAGATAGTGAGGAGTCATCACAGGCTTCTCCTCAGGTCTCTCATGTTCATCCGCACAAGGGGAAGCATCTAGACACCCTTATAACACAGAAATGCTATTGCTGTTTTTAGAAATGCTAAATTTTAAAATTCCAAGAGAAGCACAGAAATTATTGCAGGCAATATTTGTAGCTACACTAGATATTTTCAGCACCAAGTACTTTTCTAGCTTGAGACAGGGCCCTCCATCCTGCTCTGCTCCAGCTGCTACGTACGATTTGAGTCCAATCCTGCTGAGAACGTCCTGTGAGGGAGTGTCTGTGGTGCTCACTGCAGTCTGTGACAATGTGTGAGGTGACAGAATGGGATTCCTGCCAGGAGCACTTGCTCCCATCTAGTCCTAGCGTTAGAATTTGTAGCCTGTGTCTGTCTTATAAGTGAGCACAACTACAGGGAGATTTTTTCATTTTATTAAGGCTCTAAGTGTTGTCAGTTAAACCTCAGTATTTCCTGCCAGAAGTAAGTGAAAGTGTACTTCATAATCATTGGCTTTGAAGAGAGTGGCTTTATGGTAAAATGTGGTTCAAGCTAAAAATGTGGTTCATAATGTGGTTCTATAAATGTGGCCAAGTTCATGAAGCCTTCTTGCACTCTTTTAAATGTGTGTAGTATCAAAATCCCTTTGGATTGTTGGGGAGGTTACCTAACCTGTTGGGTAAAAATTGCTCAGCATGGTATGCAGCGAAATTATAAACAATGAGTGTTAGCTATTACACATGAAGGTTAATTATTAGCAATTGAGTTAATCTGTAGCTTTCTTTATGAAAGAACAGTGAATATATTGATTAACTTTGACAGTTACCAGGAATGAGCTATAGCCTCTTTGTGTTGAATTTCAGATGTACTGGTGAAGAATTCTTGACAATGCAGGGCATTGATCTCTCACGCTGGGGCTTGTGGAAGAATCATGTGGCTTTGGTTTGTATGATGACCATCTTCCTCACCATTGCCTACCTAAAATTGTTTTTTCTTAAAAAATATTCTTAAATTCCACTTCAGTTTGCTATGAGTTACTCTCACAGTAAGAGGAGCTTTGAAAAGAGTAGCATCACAGTTAAACAAGCTAGAAACGTGATTTAATTCTGATGTGAATTTTGTTTTGTCTTTGTTCACTTGCTGTCACACTGTTTTTCAACATATTCTTCTTTTTTGGTTTCTTTTGAGATAAGTGTCTCACTATATAGTTCATGCTAGCTTTGAACTATATAGTTACGTAGCACAGGTTGGCCTCAAACTGGTGGTGAACTTCTTGCCTCAGCCTCCTGAATGCTGGGATTAGATGTGTGTACTACCGCTCCCAGCTAAGCATGTTATTTTCAATAGAACTATTCAAACAGTCAAGAGAAACTGAAACTTATGTGAAATAATGCAAGCTAAAAACTAAGGATATTACCTATTGCAAATTATTTCATCTTATCAGACAGTATCTCCAAGGAATAAATCTAGTATAACTTATTGATCTGAAAAAGAACCAAATTCTAGAAGCACATATAAATTACTAAAATCTCTACTTTTAGTTTCCTAATCTTTTAAAGGAATAGGTAAGCCAGTTGCCCTCTAGTTCTTATAGCCTATGAATCTATGATTTCCCATTATTTCCTAAATAACAAGTGTGTTAATGATGTATTAGAAATAAGAAATCTAAAATATTTTGGTAAAACTAGTGTTATTTCTAGTATTTGAAAAGTCATACTGATAGAGAACATCTTTGACTAGCTTATGAAGGATGGTGACACTTAATCCTCTCTAGGGGCACCATATTATCTCATGGAACCTGGCTGTGCCTTATGCTATAGGTATAGTACAGGCCCAGGGATCTGGTAATAATGACTCTTGTATCATTTGGGGACACTCTGTCTCTGAGAAGTTACTGTGCAGGACAGCTTAGCAGTAGGTAATAATCTGCGTATCAGAGTCCCCTGAGGAACTTGGCTGGGACACTGCTGCCTGAACTCTTCCTCATGGCACCATGGCAGAACCTGCAGAGTGACCTCCATGGAGAACTGACCCCTGCTGGACTCTGTGATTCCCAAGATGCCTTCTCCTCTGGAAATCCTAGACATATAATATATTAATGGTAATATCTGTCTCTGTACAAGTTCCCATGCTACTTGTCCATCACATTATTTCCATATGTTTTCATTCCAACTTTTCTAGTAAAAGAGAAGTATTTGCTAGTAATAAGAAAGTATTTTTAAATTTTTTTTTTTATGGCGGGGTTATGTGACATGAATTACCTGTGAATTACCTTAAAATGAAGACACGAGTGTAACCACATTCCTGGTCAACAAATGAAGCGTAACCACCACACTCAACCTCCTTGTGACTCCTTGCCGGTCACTGCTTCCTCCTGTCTCCGTCGGTTTTTCTGAAACGATGTGTGTTCTTCTCTGTTGCTTTCATCAGAGCAACGATAATGGCTCAGTATTTTGTTCTTGTGTGCACAGCTGCAGATTTACAGCTCCCCTTATACTTCTAAATGAAATTTTCATTATAATAATTTTACATTTATAGAGAGT
This sequence comes from Dolichotis patagonum, assembly GCA_004027295.1. Classification (NCBI taxonomy): domain Eukaryota; kingdom Metazoa; phylum Chordata; class Mammalia; order Rodentia; family Caviidae; genus Dolichotis; species Dolichotis patagonum. The sequence continues at coordinate 43,980 of PVJX010012341.1, forward strand.
TGCAAAGATACAGTGGAAAGTTCCCATGTGTACCTTGGTTAGATTTAATTTTAGCATTTTGTATGGTATATATGAAACAAAGCTCAGTAATTACCACTGGGACGTTCCTGCTAATTAAACTACATTTCCTATAATATATTACCAGTTTCCCACTTACTTCTTTTATTGTTCCAGGATCCAATTCAGGAGATCCCATGGCCTCTAGCTCTTCCTCTTACAGCAGATAGAGGGCTGGATGATCATGGTGGTCAGTTTGGGGTATCATTCAGCCTCTTGGTGGATGCCCTGCCATCTTATTGCAACTTCAGTCTAGGAACAAAGCCCTTATATTTTTATATTTGGATTTTAAGGACAATTTTTTTCTTATAATTAATGTATCATTTCATAAAGTATTATGAGATAGTCCTTCCCAGCTGGTTATAATGTGAACATAAAAGTTGATCAATTTTTCTTCTTTTTGGTACTAGTTCTGCTTTGCCTATGACTGTGCCTTACAATTTCCTGTGTATTCATGTCCTCATTACACAGAGAAAATGTATATCTATTCTTTGTATACAAAATAAGCAAATAATAATGAACAAAACAGCCAAAATTATTAATACCTACTTTGTAATTTATTAAGAATTGAAATATATCCCATTGTATTTATTCTGTTTATATTATAATTTACTTTTTATTGTGGGTAGAAACATAACAAAATTATCATGTTATCCATTTTTAAATTAATGAACACTTGAAAATATGTTTATTTTACATAAAATGTGAAATAAAATGTTATTTACAGAAATTTATATAAGAATATCTATTCTTATGACTTTTATTTTATTTCTAGCTCATCCTGTGTAATGGCAACTTACTAAGACCCTGTTTCAAAACATAAAAAGAAGCCAGGGAGGGATGTAGTTCAGCATGAAGTCCCTCTGTTCAATCCCCAATATCTTGGTTACTTTTTTCTCATTGCTGAGACAAAATACTTGACACTCAAAATTAAAGGACAAAAGGTTTATTTAGCTCACTGTTTGTGGAGGTTTCAGTCTGTAATCACCTGGCTCCAAGGCAGGGTGGCATGGCAACAGTTCAAGGTGGCAGAAGATGACAAAAGCCCAAGGCAGGGAGAAGCAGCTCTCTTTTTTCCCATATATTGTAAGCAGGCTACCTCCTCACCCCAAGGTAGGTGTAGCTCTCACAGCATCTCCATGCCCTCCTCTTGCATAGGATGAGGACATTAACAGAGTAAGGACCCCAGCACCCTCCTGAGTTGCTTCATTAAACCTCTAAACTCAAAGTTGAGACAGTGTATCAACCATTATAATCCACCCCTTATCAACTTGGCACCCAGACACATTTTTAAAGCAAGTTTCCAGATACAAAGACTTGCTTATTCTTATCATTTCACAAGTTAAACATTACAGCATAGGTTTAACAATCCTTAAGCACCAGTATTAAGTATATCACTATTATATTACATTAGAACCATAACATTCTAGCCCTCGCACCCCAAAGATTCATACACATCTCCTCATGCAAAAGGCATTTAGTTCACCTGCAAGAGTTGCTGAAGTCCTAACAATTTTAGCATCACCAAAAAGTCCAAGTCTCAAGAGTAAGATAAACTTTTAGCTGCAAGTCCCTGTACACATGAAAAGTTAAACAGTTTCAACATTCAATGACACAATATAAACATTTTCATTCCAAAAGTTATAAATGGGAATACAATGGATTGGGACCAAAGCAAGTCCAAAATCTAGTAGGGAAAACATTAACTCCTGTAGTTCCATGTGCAGTTTTCCAGGCAATCTGTAGCACATTGTGAGCTTCAAAGGGCTTGGATGGCTCTACCTCTGTGGCACTTCTGGTGGTTGTGTATCCCATGGCTTATCTCATGGATCTGCTCTGCTCCCTCCATGCAGGTTTCCTCAGATGATCTATATTCCTGGTTTTTCCAAACTCCTGAAGACTCCTCAGAAACTTTAGCTTCACTCACAGCTTTACATATTACCCTCTCAGAGGTACACTCCCTGGTCTCCCAGGCCTTTTGAAATTAGGGCAAAATCCTTCTTAACCCCACAACTCTTGCATTCTGCATGTGCCTAAAACCAGTGTCACAGGATGATCCAAGCTCTGCTGCTGGCTTAAGCAGTAGCCAAGTTTTCCTCTCTCTTGGCTGTAGGAGTTGAGTACCTGGATCACTAGGCACTCTCAGTCCAATTATGTGGAACAAATTCTCTATGCTGTCACCATTTTGGAACATGGTGTGGCCATCACCATTCTAGAATGTGGTGCTTGCTCTGTGGCTTTCTCCTCAAAGCAAAGTGTTTTACTTTTGCAGTTTGAGGTGGCAAAGAGTGAGACTTGCTGTTTCTTGTGATACCCTCAGACCGTCTTGTATGCTGTATTGTTCCTTCTCAACAATCAAGATCTTCTCAGCTGTATCTTTGTAGTCACAGCTTTACTGAAGCTTCCCTTCTGGCCAAACTCACAACATTTTAAATCATCCTAATGGGCTCTTTGCTCTTGATTTTCTTTTCTTTTTTTTTGGTACTGGGAATCAAACTCATGACTGAGCACTTTGCTCTTGATTTTCAACATAAATGTGGCTAAAGGCCTTCAACAGTTGCCATGCCACAGCTTTAATATTTGACTGCCTTGAAATTTCTTTGGCCAGATTAATTATTTCACTACCCTTAATCTCAGTCTTAGGCAAAATCTCTGAACATGAGCAAAATACAGACAAACTTTCTGCCAAACCATAACACACATTGTCTGGAGTCCAGCAGCCAATGTAGTCCTTCTTCCCAGGAGAAACCTCCTGAACCTGGCCTTTACCAGCAGGATTTCTATCAGTCTTCTGGTCTTCTGAGCTCTGAGCAAAATCTCCCATACAGAGCAGCCTAAGATGTTCCAGCTCTACTTTCAGGTAACATCTCTCAAAATTTCCAAAGTCTTCCCCAAATGCCATTCCTAAATCTCCTGAACCACATGGTCAGGGAGTCATGGAAATATCCCCACTCCAAGTACCAAATTTTGACTTGGTATCAAACAGAACACCCAATGTCCTAAGTGAGCAAAGAGAGAGAGAGAGAGAGAAGGAAAGAGATAAAAACAAAAGAGGAATGGAGGAAGAAACGAAGGGAGGGAGGAAAAGGGAGAGAGAGAAGGAAAGAAGGAAGGGGGGAAAAAAAGCAAAAGAGAAGGAAAGCTATATATAGGAGAAAGGGCACTTAACTTTTGCCCCATCTTTAAAGCCATCCTGCATCATCTTAGATTTGATCTTTGTTAATATCCTTAGCATCTATATGCATTTGAAGGGTAGTATTGCTGGTTTACTGCATCTTCTGCCTACTCCAGTGCTTGCTCAGTGGGCTGCCACCAAGCATGCTGTTCTGACAACCACTAATGGTGCCTGAGCTATCAGCAACAGGCATGGGTGCTGAGCTCACAACATGGTCCTGTGGTCCTTTCCTACAAGGAGACCAGACTAGCCAGAAATTTGGTAGCAGATGCAGTAATTGAAGGATTGGTATCACTGTCTTGGGTTTTAGTTTCCAGTAGAGCCATTAACTTCACAGAAATATTTTTGTATTGCATATTGCTGCTTTTACCCTTTATTGGCATCATAGTTGTGGTGAAGAAGATTATGGCCCACAAAGCCTAAAATATTTACCATCTGTCCCTTTATATAAAGATTACAAACCCTATGTATTGGGGTTTTTCTAGAGAAAACATACAACACAAGATACAAAAGTGTATAAGAATGACAAGATTGGCTTACAATGGTCAGCCACAGAGTCAGATGAGTGCAGAAGTGTGCAGAAGGTGTCTACATGCTGGAGGCCAAAGGATTCAATCCAAGGTCTGGAGTTCATCCTAGTGTCTTGTGCAAGTCCACACCAGCAGGCTGATGGGTCTGCAAAAGACGGCCTAAAGCTCTGTGATGGAAGGCTGAAGAGACTGTGCTGGAAAGCTGAAGAGTCTACACTGGAAGCCAGGAGATGAGGTCCAAACCAAAGGTGAAGACTAGAGCTTCTCCAAAGAATGGAATGCATTTATCCTTCTTCCTTTTCTTTTAGTCTGTCCAGGTGATGAGCTACCCTAGGGTGGTCTTCTACACCCTAGGGTGTAGAGTTGCTACACCCATTTAGTTAAGCTTCTAAATGTCTCATGTTGACACAATCAATCAACCACTACACTCTATGTAAGACCAGTAGGAACTGTTCTCAATATTTGGAGTTACCAGATCCATGAACCAAGCAATACTGGCTTCTCTCTGTATCATTTCCATGAAGTCATTTGTAGAATTTTTGTGGTCTAAGAAGCAAAATCCAGATCCCTAAAGAGCAAAGACATGATCACCAGCAAATAATGGTAAGGATTTCATAGACCCTGACAGTGTCTGCCATTTATATTTTCCACACTGGTAGAACAGTAGTAAAGAAAGGAGTTATGATATTGGTGATCCCTGCCATCCCAAAGGCTACTGCTACATAATGGGGCAGAGAGATCACAGAGATGATTGGTGTTTCCATGCTCCATGGAAACCCTGATGAGGAAACCAAGTATCCCTACAAGTGGAAGATGTGGATCTATGTGCCATATAAGCTGCTAAGTACAGCTGAAGTAATAACAGAATGAGGAGACTTTAGAAAGGATGGTTCAGGAGACAACAAATAGTGATCATAGTCCATGACCAGCAGTAGCCAAAAGGACTACCTAGTTACACTGACCCTCCTATGTCGTGTTATGTGGAGATTACAATTGACCTCTTTCTCAAGTGTTCAATGTAGGCTTACAGTGGTCTTCAGTGGATCTGAGTGGTGAGATGGTGGCCTGGAGTGGAGGCTGTGAGTGCTCCATCTCATCCTCTGTGCACCTCTACTTTTGGCTATCACTGTGGTGGACAGTTTCATGCGAGCTGAGATCATTCTGGCAGAGCCCAGGTGGGGCCTGCATCATACGTCTCCCCACATTTTGGTCTTGGTCACAGATGAAAGCAGCTCAGTTTATGTGCAGGTGCAGCCTGGCAGTACAAAGGTTAATGCTGCACAACCACAGAGACTGGGTCTGGGAGAACAGCTCCAGCCCTAGGCTTCACAGATGGCACCATGAGGGCATTCTTTTCTTCTGTCAAAGGGGGAATGACAACATTAGCAACATGTCTGTGTATAGGCACTTCATCCTTTTCTGTTTCTATCTCCAGTTTCCTAATATTACCTCCCAAAGAAACAATCTGAACTACATCCTTGTCTTGACCTTTCTTTCACAGAAACACAAACTGAAGCACATTCCTTTGAAAAATCAGAAAGAAGCTTATTTACTGAGAGAGCTGCACTGTGCCACAGCAGTGCTCATATTACAGACAAGATGTTGCATAGTTAACTCGAAGAATTAGCACAAACTCAGCACTAACAAAGACGCTCCACAAGTGTGCTGAGTGAACTATCAATTGATCAATAAAATTAGTATTTTTACTTTACAATCACAGTGTCCAAATAAAAAGTATAATAGAAGACAAGGTTGTGTTCATCAATACAAGAGTACCATAAAACAGTAGTGAAATCAGAGGGTTAAAAAAGCATTCACAGAAAATGTGTAAGCTCATTAGAAATTTTAAGGTATACTTAAAGACACAAAGACCTAAATAAGTGATCACTGTGTTTCTGGTATTGTGAAGATCTCACTCTTTCCGAAACCAGTAAGTACCACAAAATTGCAATTAAATTTCAGTGTAACAAAAAAAAAAAAAATTTCAGTGTAACTTTTTCTTTTTGCACTAGGGACCCATTAAACTTTTTCTAAAATTTATGAGAAAAAACAAAAACTTGCAAAAGTAGTTTAGTGGATTTTATTTTTAAAATTAATCTTACTACACATAAATACATATTTAAGACATAGTAAAAAATATTTTTGGTGAGGACCCATTGTAGATGCATACATCCTCACCCTTTTTTAAATTTTTTAGACAGGGATTCACTGAGTCCCTAGGCTGTCTAGGCTGAGCTCAAGCTTAGTGACCCTTGTCTCTTAGATTCCTAGAGTTCTAGGATTACAGGTGTGTGTCAGTATGCATTGCTTACCATGGACAGTGTTGACAGTACTAACCATTATATGGAGAAACATATCCAAGGACTTTATAAAAATTACCCTTAATGCATATTATTGTAAAAAGTAAAGCAATAAGTTTGATGAACAAGAATTTTATTGTCCTATGAAATTCTCTTTAAGACACTCAAATCCAATACCGTAAAAAATTTGATAAGATTTTATTATAGAAGTTAAGGAACATTGACAGAGTTATCAATGGAAAGAGAGATCTCTACAGGATGTCAAACTAATAAAAAGTCAATAACTAAGTCATATAAGGAATTTGTATAAATTAGTAATAAGACTGGCCCAACTGAAAAATGCACAATAAAAATGTTTATTTCCCAGTAGGTCTAAATATAGCACTTTAAAGCTTTGAAGTGCCAGTTTGCAAAAAGGGATACTCTAGTGTTTAACATCTATATGAAGGAATACTCAACCTAAGTCAGAAAAGTACAAAATAAAATGAAATTTCACTTTAAATCATTCAATTCAAGATGAGAAAGTTAGAGTTACCTGTGCTGGTCCAGAGGTAGTTAAAATTGGTGCCTCTGGAATGTGCTGGAACTGTAGACTGGGAAGTCACGCTGGAGGGCAGCCTCATGGTTCTGGGGAAAAGTACTTATATTGATGACTCTTAGTATGCCAGCCTCATTACACGCACCATAGAGGGCCTCGTGGGATGCCAACAAGGTACAAAGAGTCTG